>BQNB010057033.1:24333-38391 GCA_026074375.1 Tanacetum coccineum
ACTAAGAAAATGGCATGAAAACTGAATTGTTGACGATTTTTGAATACTTGGAGAAAGGAATCACAATTATTTAGCTTCAATTCATATTGATTGTTGAAGGTTCTTCACAAGTTCTGTTATTGTTATAGAGAAGTCATCCACAATCTGCACAATTAAACGAAATAGGAACCACACATATTATTTTTGACGAGATTAGAAATATTATATATTGAAAAGAATTAATCTAGATGAATGATCAAGAACTATACTATATTTTTTTTCATGGTACTATGATTGCAGGCTTTATAAATTCTTTGTACCTGAGCAATAATGGTGATAATAAGGTGGGTGTTAGCAAATGGCATGGAACTGCTGCTGATGATGGATAGTCCAAACTTTTGCATCTGAGTTAGTGCTTTGATAAAGGAAAAATGATTTTTCTGGCTCTGAATACTAACTGTCAGAATGTTTCCTAATATACACACTTCGATCTCAGGAGTCCTCTTGCAAGGTGCAGTACTCTCTCCAGAGATCGTTGGTTCATCACGCAAATAGTATTCATCATCGCTAGAACTAGCTCTAGATCTCTTCATGGAAATAACAGATTCTTGATTAACATTCTTTCTTTTATTATTTTCTAGTGTTCCTTCGAGTTCCTTCACGCGACCTTCAAGTTCTTTTATGTAATTTGATGCATCTTCCAACATAGATGCCTTATCCATCTAAAACATGTAGTGTTAATGTTAATTACTATTGCATTGATCAAGTAGAAAACAATCGGTTTCTAAAGAATGTGATAGTGTACCTTCTTAAGGTTAGGAAGTACGTTGGACAAGGTAATGAAGTTCCGGTTCAACTTTTCTCTTCTCTTCCTTTCCGCCAAAACATGATCCTGTGCCTGAATCCGGTTCCTGAGAGTGATTGGTAGACATAAGGGGTTCTGGAGTTGTGGATATGGTTCATCTTTTGGTTTTAGGTCTCCAAACGATAAGGTAAAAGTTTTGGATGAGGGAAGATTGGTAGGAATAAGGGGTTCAGGAGTTGTGGAGATTTTATTAATAGTACTACTACTCTTTTCTTGATTGCTAGGATTCTTTACTTCAGACTGGCAAGTCTGATCAGAAGTTTGATTGCTATTCGTCGTCTTTTCTGTATACATCTGTGAGTAAAATGAATCAAAACTTAGGTTATCAGTATCGTCGTAGAGTATGTTCATCTGATCACAGCTCATGTATCCTCGGTCCTCCATTTCCTGCAATATAAAACGGACACAAGATATTAAAACAAATAAATGAAGCCTACAAATAAGTCAGCGATATTAAGAACCCAGCCTATCTGTGTTGCTTACCAGTTCTGCTAGCCATCCTTGTGAGATGTCCATCTCTATCTGAGACCTTGATTATTGATTATCAGTGAGAAAAGATTCTGTTAAAGTTTATTGTTGATTCAAATGAATAAATCCTTAATGTTTATATAGCAACTCAAGACTTGATTTATAATTTATGTTGTTTATTCAGCACAAGCACGTGTAAATTCAGCATCGTGCCAATTTGCCTAATATTTTAATTATAGTCTTCGATGTATAGTCAAAGCAAATGTACGTAAGGACCAATCACACGTTCTGCTAGATGACCTTGAGTCACATTTCGGATGACCTTGAGTAGAGAGTACGTAGTTACTATGGTTCGCGACTCACATACCAAAATTTAATTTTTTTAAAGCGTATTATGTCGAAACATGATTGTATAGTTGGTTGACATATAGAATCAAAAACCTAACAGCAAAGATATACAACCAACTACCATAGAGATCAAATTTGAAGATTTACTTTGTTTCAGTTTTCATCTTTGAATATTTTTACTTATCTGTGTAATATATTTATAACTACATATTACGCGGGTCGAATTACTAAACAATTAATCTTTCACAAGTACTTGGTTTCAATTTTTTTTATAAACTAAAAACTAGCGTTATATCAGTTAAAAAAGTGGCATTAAATAGCTTTTGCAGGTTTTGTTTCTTTTTCTTTTATGTTGCTATTTTTTTTAGGTGTCCGGAAACACATTTTTGGTTATGATATATGGTTTCCAAAGGAGCATGTGTAAAATGTTAGTAAAAGAAAGGGAAAAAAATCGACTTTAGTTTCACATTGAAGAACTGCGATTGAATGATATATATTTGAGTCATAAAATAAAGTGCAGAGCATAACTTATGTGTATCAAATCATAATGTATATATAACCAATGTTGGCAAACTAGAATTGAAACAAGACATATATGTAGCACCCGGGCTGGGTTGTGGGTTATAACATATCAAACCGCCAGTGAGTTTATAGCAAGAAATAAAAAACTAAGAACTTTAAAATGTAAATAACGCGAATACAACAGACTTAACGATTCAATTTCAAAGTTTTCGATTCATCTAATCATCTTAGAAAACGATTGAATTACATGGGTTGTGAACTGATTGTATGAGTAAAGCGCGACAGGTTTAAGGTTTGTTATTCCAAACAATCAATTTAAAAGGTCATTTCCGGTGATATCAACACCAACTCTAAGCCTAATCATAATAACTTTACTAATTATATAATCTTTAAGGAACATATCAAACAAATAATCAGTTTTAACATAGGAACATGCACCACACTCAAGCGTTAAAATACAGTAATATAATTGGTGACATAATATTAATGCATCTAATATCATGCATCAGCTCCCTAAATATGCCCTCGCTGGATCACTGACGTGGTTCAATTATTTTATCCTATTTCATTGAAAAGGACAAAACGAACGATTCGAAAAGATATACCCTTTCTGTATTGTAAAAAGCAAATTATCTTTTCCATTTTAAAAGCTGAATTGACCCAATTTTCAAAGAACATGGTGATTCAGTATTCGGACTTGGGTATCAGATAAATTAAAATATAACTACCACTAGGTTCGACAGCAGCAAAGCGCCATTTTGATCAATTAGTTTACCTTAAAAATTCCTCAGTTAAAAAGAATCTCAAGATATGTTCCTCGAAATTATAAAAATGAAACAAGATCTTATTTTCAGATACGAATTATCAAAGGCTATAAAATCTAGTCCCAAATCTACAGTGAATCATCCATATATGGCATCAAATAAGATCAAATATAATTAAGGTGGTCAAGATCGAGATCTTACACAAGATCGTTTTTGTTTTTGCAAACTTGGAATCGTAAGATCGAATCAAGATCGTAAGATCTCATCAAAGTTTCGTGTCTTACTAATAAGCGGTTGATGGTTCATAACATTATACATTTATACATATCTGTTAAATATAAAACACGAATTCATAAGATATTGTAAGAAAACATTTGACGTTTAAACATCATGATAAAAAAAGAGCAATGCTACAACCACATAAATTTTACAAAATAATGTTTACATAATGATGCGCAACAAAATGATTTGTTACAAAATAAAGAGTAGTGGGGAAAAGAATTAACAAGGGTTAAGTGTCATGTCAACTCTTTGTGTGAACTTTATTTTGTAAAATTTATGTGATTGTAGCAAACATAGTGAAATACATTTAATTTGTTTATGTTTTCAAAGCTAATTAAACAAGGGTTTTTATAACATGTGCCCCAGGGGCACATGTTAAGGTGGGGACACAGGCTGTGTGTCACAACCTGATTGGCCAGCAGTTATTGTTATTAATCATTATCAGACCCCACAAATAACTGTTGGTTAATCAGGATGTGACACACAGCCTGATGTCCCCACTTTAACATGTGCCCCTGGGGCACATGTTAGAAAAACCCATTAAACAATTAAGTGATATAGGAAAAAAGACATGCGACGTAAACATGCCAAAATTCCAAAAAAATTGGATGTAATTGTAATCTGATTACATTACGTAGACTGTTTGGTTCGTAGAATGAAGGGAACTGTAATTCAGATACATTATGTAGGTTGTTTGGTTTGCGTTGTAATTGTAATTTAGTCATTACAATTACATCAACAGAGGGAATTTAGATTAGATAGGAAGTTGAATGGGAAGTTTTGAATTACGTTGTAATTTAGTATTTTATACTTTAAATTAGGGATGGAAATTCGGGTCAGGTTCGGGTTGGTGGGTTCGGGTTGACATGTTAGCGGATCAGAAAACTCCAACCCGAACCTGACCCATTTAAATAATTGGGTCAACTATATCAACCCTAACATGTTTACATATAACCTGAACCTGACCCATTTAACCCGTATATTTACTTGGGTTGGCAGGTTAAATATGTTACACGGGTTAAATAGGTTAAACGGGTTTTGGTTTGACTCATTTAACCCATTTTATATACAAAATTGTCACATTACACGGGTTAAACAGGTTCAACGAGAGAGTGGGTCAACCCATTTAACCTATTTATCACATATAATAAAATATTAATAATTTTTAATCAAAAAAAATATCTTAAACGGATTAGCGGGTCGACCTGCTTAATTTATTCTCAACCCGAACCTGTTAATTTTCGTGTCGGTTTCAGGTCGAATTTCGTGTCGGGTCAGAAATTGCCACCCGTACTTTAAATCATCAGTATTTATTATTATTATTATTATTATTATTATTATTATTATTATTATTATTATTATTATTATTATTTTAATATTTATATATTATAATAATAATAATAATAATAATAATAAATATTATTATTTTATATTATTTATATTATATTATATATTAATTATATTGTATATTTTATATTTAAAATATATAAATATTATTATTGTTATTATTATATGTTTTAAATTATATAATAATATTAACAATATCTTATATATTAAATATATGTTAATTAATTATATATTTTATATTATTTATATTATATATTTATATTATTTGTCAATATTATTATTACTATTTATTATTTTTTATATTTTTTATATATTAATTATATTTTATATTTTGTATTATTTAAAATATTTATTTATATTATTTATTATTACTATTACTATTCCTATTATTTATTATTATTATTATTGTTATTATTATTATTATTATTATTATTATTATTATTATTATTATTATTATTATTATTATTCATTAATTATTATTATTATTATTTAGTTATTAATAATGTTGATATTGATATTATTTCTATTATTTTTTTATAAATCACTTTATTATTATTATTATTATTATTATTTAGTGTCTTTTAATTTTTTTTAATTACATTACGTTGAGGTTCAATCAAACATAGTAACACAATATATCAATTACAATTTCAATATATGACAATTCCAACATATTTCAATTCTTTGAATTACATTTTATTCAAATTACAATTCCCTTAAAAGATTACAAATTCTTTCAAAATTTTCTGCGAAACAAACGCACCCTCTTAGTGTTTTGAGAAAGATGACCCCCCCCCCCCCCTAAAAAACACACATAACTAGGATTGATACATTAAGAAATACAAAAGTGAAACCCACACTAAATCCCAGATAGGGTCCGGTTGGGTTTGGTTGATGAGTAATCTTGATTTTTGCTGGAGAGAAGTCCGTGTTCACGATTGAGGGCTTGGTAGCACTTAGTTTAAGCCGATGGTTATCATTTTCTCAATGTATCATATCATTAATTTACGACGAGCAAGTTAGGGTAGAGTGGTAGATTACTTAAATACTAGTGTATGTGTGTGTGAAAATAAATAAGAAAATAACAATCAGGTCTTTTTCACTTTTATTTTCATGTTTTGCTTTTTCAATTTTATTTTAATTTTTTGATTGAAGATGATGATCGGAATCTTGTGGAGATGATGTGGGATGGTGGAAGAGAATGTTCGATGAAATAGAACGGTTGTTTGGTAATTGGTTGAACAAAAGTTATGTGTATTAGAAAATGAAATGACAAAATTGAAAATGATAAATAAAATAAAATATTAAGTTGCTAGTTGTTGAGGAAGTCACCTAATACATGCTCAAGTGTTGAAGAACATGCCTTTTTGTTTTTGGAGGCCCAAGATCGTGTGAAGAAAAGGGCTTCACTAAAAGTGGCATAACTTGTGCTCCGGGACTTCGTTTTAGGCCTAGGATCGGTCGTTTCGAAGCTTGGAACGAGGAGAACGTCGTGGTAAATGAAATAGCTGGTTTACGGAAATTGCGAGCCTCGAAATACTATTTTATGTGTTATTGCATTTTCATGTTTTCGGGTTTTTTTTACTTTTGTTTTTAGGCTAGTTTTCGGCTCATTTTAGTTTTGTATGCCTATTTAATAACCTCATTGTATGCGTGGCTATTCAGTTATAAGAAATACAAAAAAAATCTATTTTTGGCAGTTTTGCTAAGAATCATCCTAATAATCGGTAATTGTTTGAATCAACGGTTATTGGAAGAATCAATCTTGGTATTCGTGTGAATCAATAAGGTCGATTTGTGTTATCTCGTTTATTAGTCTACATCATCACCCCGTACATACAACAGGAGAGAATTAGAAGTTCCATGATTTAAGTAAGAAAAAAAGTGTCATCTTTGATATATATATTTCTAGACCATTTGCCCTTTTTTACTATTTAAAGTGGTGAGTGACATTTATCTATCATCTTCTTAAGCTAATGAACCGTGTGACATCATGAACTGAGCCATCATAGGTGGTTGCATTTCCAGAATTAGAACTGGAACCCTTTCGCAAACTCTGCAAGGCTGATTGAAGTCAGAGTTTGGAAAATGGGTTGTTCACGGGTATTCCTTTGGGTAATTCATTGACAATTTCTCAGCTTTTCTACGCGGATGATGCAATCTTTATTGGAAAATGGGATGCTTTTAATATAAAGATTATATTAAATGTCTTAAAATGTTTTCACATGGCATCGGGGCTTAAAATCAACATCAATAAGAGTAAACTTATGGGGATCGGCGTTCATTCAGAAGACGTGGAAATTGCAGCTAGATATATAGGTTGTGCGACTTTTTCTACTCCTTTTTCTCATCTTGGGGTCAAGGTAGGTGGTATGATGGCAAGAAGTAATTCTTGGGATGATGTGGTTTCTAAATTGACATCTCGGCTTTCGAAATGGAAACTTAAAATGCTTTTCATAGGAGGCAGGCTCACTCTAATTAAATCGGTATTAAGCTCTACCCCTTTATATCAAATGTCTACCTTTAAAGTTCCTAAAAAGGTTTAAAATACTTTGGAGCCGATTAGAAGAAAATTTTTTTAATGGGATAGAAATGAAGGACAGAAAAATGGCATGGATAAGTTGGGAAAAAGTCTTAGCTTCCAAGAAATATGGCGGTTTTGGTGTTTCTAGTTTTTTCACTTTTAACCATGCTCTTCTCCTTAAATGGGTGTGGCATTTTTTATCTCAAAGTTCTACTCTGTGGAATATGACCATATAGCTATATATGGCGAAAAGGGAGCGCTTGGGTCTCTTGATACGACTAGTGATCTCATTGGCTAGAAATCTGTTCGCGGAATACTATCTTCATCTAAAAGGTATTGATATTTTGTCCCTTATTGTAAAAAAGTGGGTAATGGTGAAGATTTTATTTTATTTGAAGTTATTTGGGTTCCGACAAGTCATTACTTGAAACGGCAATACCCGCGTCTTTATGCTTTGGAATTTACTAAATAAATCACTGTGGCTAAAAAATTGAATCACTCTTCTTTAGTTTGGTCTTATCGTCGTGACTTAAGAGGAGGCATTGAATGTAACATTTCTCAATTTCAGGTCATTTTACGACTCCTATTAATTATTACTATTTATTCGTGGCTACGATTACGCGTTTTACTTTTTTAAATTAAATTTTAGATAAATCGCCGTAGACTATAAATAAATCGTTTAATGTAAAAGTCGTCATATAAATTAAGGTTTTCATCCATTAAAGTAATATATAATTATTAAGACGATAATTAATAACTTTGCGTAGGTAAGTTTATTTTTATTAGTTTAAACGGGTTACGTTTTGCATATAATAATTCGACACACCGCGGAAAATACCTATGACTTACCTAGGACTAAAACAGTACCACCTTTTTGGTCTCTAAACACTCAAAAACTATCATTGCTTGTGTTATTACCACTAGTGCCGGATTATTGGGACTAAAAAACTATGGAAATCTTAGAAATCTCTTAATGATCTCCCAAAGTACATGTACATCACCTGGTTAATTAAGGTTTGTACCTAATGTTCCATAACTAGCTAATACACATTGGATAATAACCAAATGACTCCTCCTTTGCCTTGTTTTGTCGCGGCAATACACACACACATACACAAATCATAAGATTTTCATAATCTAGCTAAATCTTGTACATCATGAAGTCATTAAGGAAATTGTACCTAGTAGGTTTAGCTAAAAAACATTAGAGGCTAACTAGAAGAAACCACAAAACATCTAGGTTAGGATCGGTTTTGGTTTTGTTGGTGTAACTAGGAGAGTTAACTAGCCACTTTGCCTATAAATACACACATACTCTTACCATTTTACACTCTTACAACTCACACACTCTCAAACAAGTTAAACATTTTCCTCTCTTTGCGTCGGATCATAAACCGCAAGCAAACATACCCATTCACTTCATTCGAACACGACAAAGGGTTACATAACGAGTGCATAAGGGAATATACGAGCTAGGGTTGGGTGTACACAAAGCTTTGAAGCTTGGTTTATCACTTGGTCGTGATATACATACGCGGGTTGTCTCATTTCTCACGCATACTCGAAAACCAAGCACTAGGACCCTTTGTAAGTCACATTTGAAACCATATAACTCGTATTATACTTATATTATACGTGCTACTTTGTTAACTAGCCTACATGTCACGTTTATATAAGTATGAGGTGTTAGCGTGAGTTCACGCATGTAAAATACAAAAAAAAATGTGTTATACGCAATGTTATTGCGTATAACAACTTGTGTGGTGGTTAAAATATAAAGGAGCACGTAACGTGACTTAAAGGCAAGCAAGACCTTAAAACGTTTTGTTATATGGAAAGACTTGGACACCAACGCGAACCAAAAACTCTTATACGCGAATACCTTATAAACCACACGTAAACATAGAAGGTAAACACGACATGGTGGCTTGGGAACATATATGCGACATTAGTAAACGTTTGCATGTGGGATACGAACAACATATGTAAGCTAACAAACGAAACGTGGTCGCTAGGGCTATATTCGAACCATATATATCGCTAGGAGAACCAACGGGCCACAATGGGCCTTGAATAATCCAAGCATGCTCACGTTTGGGACCTAACCGGCCCAACAGTGGGAGACGTAGCTTATTTTTAAGCTCATTCGAGCTTATTACTAGATAATGGCTTATTAAACTCATTTAAACCCCAAGGTACCATAGCGAGTGTTTAAAAACCAAACGGACCCTTAACGGGCTTGTTAGCCCGTTTCCGTGACTAAACGAGGCCTATAAGCCACAAATAAGCTTAGACAGCTTATTTGTGAGCTTAAGTAACTTATAAGGCTTATTATAAGCCTAGGAAGGTTAATGGACCCAAACGAACTAAGCCCAAACACGCACAACACATATCGGACTCGTAATGGGCCTGAAAGCCCATTACCGGAGCTTAAGTGCTTATTTAATAAGCCATAGAATGAAAACAGCTGAACCATAATCCCGAATGCCTAATGAAACTAGAAAATAAGTCGTATTATGTATAAACCCTTTTGCAAACAAACGGGCTAAGAACTGTTGGGCTAACGAGCCCAATGAGCTCGAATAAGCTCAAATAAGCTCACCCGAGCTTATTTTTCAGCCAAACAGACTCAACTGAGCTTATTGAATATGGAAAATAAGTTGAAATCAATAGGAAACCCTAATGGACCTTTGTGCAAACTTTCGGTAAAAGTTGTTGGGCCAACGAGCCCAATAAGCTCAAAATAAGCTCATCCGAGCTTATTAATAAGCCAATCTGATCTGTGTAGTTTAAATAAGCTTAACAAGTGCTTGTGTGCTTTTTAAAACTTAATCGGACCTTTAAAACACTTATTGGACCTTAACGGGCCCAATAAGGTCCATTAAGCCAAAATAAGCTCTCCCGAGCTTATTTATAAGCTGGAACAGCTTATATGGCTTATTGGAGCTTAATGAAATCTAATGTCACTTGTTAGAACTTAATTGGAGTTAAAATGCGATTTTTACAAGTTAAGGGACTAAATGTGTCAATTTAGAAACTTGAGGGTTTAAAACTGCCAATTCACTATTTTAGTAAATTAAGGGACTGTTCTGTTATTCCTGGAACTTAAGGGGACTGTTTCAAACATTAAAGGACCTAAAGTGCAACATTGTAAAGTTAGAGGACTAAAAGTGTAATTTTGGAGACTTAGGAGTCTAAAGTGTAAATGTTACATTTTCATAAACTAAAGGGGGCTGTTTTGTAATTACATAAAACTCAAGGGTAATTTATAAACAAAGGTGATTTTATAAACACTCATCGAATCAGACAAATTATATTCGGATATTATACAAGTAAACCTTCGATTTAATAAATATGGATATTTATTAATAAACGTTTATACGTATACCAGGACATGTGAAATCGTATACATTCCCAAGAGCCATCAAACAATTTCAAATGCATTAAACACGTACACCACCACACAAGTGATAACAGTATATATAAACTAGCAAAATTATTGTAGTTTATACATTGAGTCTTTAGCCTAAATTTGTAGACTAAGACTGACCGTATTTACTTAGGTATTTGACGGTGTGATTCATACTTGGATATATTATCATTTCCAAAGGACTATTTACTAAGGTGAGTTCATAGCCCCATGTTTTACAATTATTTAAATGATTTAAACCACCAAAAAATTTTCTTTTTTTTGGGGTGAGAACATGCTTGTTTTACAAATGGACGCAAGGGTATATTCTTATACATTTGATTACGTGTTTGCCTAAGTCAGCGATTACCCATAAGCCCTGTATCATGAACAGTCAATTATCTGGAATTGTCGAGAGCGAATGTTTATAAATAGATCTATTGGGATTGCCAATCCCCGTTGCGGGTGATTAGCTTATCACCAAGAAGAACGTATACCATGTTCGGATTTTGGGATGTGCGGTTAGAACATCATTCACGGGCATTCATGGCAATATATTGCACTCATACATGTCGAGCATTCTATGTCATGAGCTTAGGAAAACGTAATTACTTTTTATGATGTTTGCATTTGTTGCTTAATCATACACTTGGAAATCTTGCGGTCCTACTATTGATTTACATAAACCTATGAATTCACCAACTTTATGTTGATATTTTTAGCATGTTTTCTCAGGTCAATAAGGCACGGGGTGCTCAGATACATTGGGGGTCACTCTTTGAAAAGAGTCAGTACTAAGATTTGGGCGTATTACATTGTGGGAATAATTTGTTATAAACCGAAATCTTTACTTATATTGTCGAAAACAATTGTCGAAGACATGAGCCTTATTGTAATGAACAAGCATTTTTTTTTTTTTTGTTAATCCAATTGTATCTTTTTTAAAATCGGACGTTAGTGGTCGTTCTCATATCTTGTGCTATTGATCTATGAAGTAACGCCCTCGGATATTCAACATTCCACTGCTACCAAGATTTGGGGGTGTTACAGATTGGTATCTAGAGCCAAGGTTATAGATAACCAGGTCAAAAGTTTTGTTTGGACTATAACAATTTTCAAACACCGGTTTCACAAATGGGATTTGCGAGGGACATACATGCATTACTTGTTTACATCTAGCACATATATGCTTACTTGATACACGCTATTTTAACATTAGTAGGGTACTAAGTGCTTACATGATTGATATATGCGTATATAAAATATACTAAGTATAGTACTATAAGAGTCTTATAGATATAACATAGAGACCACTCTTATAATTAAAGCTTATAGACATATCATTCCGATCTTTCCTATAAGTAATACTTATATAGGTTATTTTTGCTTTTTGCAGTAGTCATGTCTTCTGCGACATCTGCGGTTATCTACACTTCCGTTTACACCGATTTTGAACCAGGCAGAGCCTTCTGGGGAGCCGATGATGAGGAGATATCTGAGGGAGGCATCCCATGGGTCATCGTATTAGGATACGACGGACTCCTGATGCAGCCAGTAGCCCCACCATCACCAGATTACATACCAGGCCCAGAGGATCCACAGACACCGCCAGTTCCTCAGGGCGAGGATGAGCGTGAGCCGATGTTCATACAAGCACATGATCCTGACTACGTGCCAAAGCCTATATACCATGAGTATATACCTTTGGAGGATGAGCATGAGTTTCCAGCTGAGGAGCAGCCATTACCTCCTGTTGATTCACCTACTGCTGAGTCACCCAGATATGTTACTGAGTCGGATCCCGAGGAGGATCCAGAGGAGTACGAGGATGATGATGATGGCGATTCATCTAGGGATGACGCCAATGATGAGGATGAGGATAAGGACGAGGAGGAGGAGGAACACTTAGCTCCGGCCGACTCTGCTGTTGTTATACCTACTAATTAGCTTGTTTCCCCACCTGAGGGAACATAGCTTGTTATACCACCCCCCTCCACTGACATTACTATTGGGGCTAGGATTACCGTCTGACCTCAGACTTCCATATCCCTTCCACCAGAGGCAGAGATTGAGAGACTTCTGGCCATGACTACTCCATCACCATCACCACCTATCTCACTATCACCACCCTCTACAGGAGAGCGTCTTGCTAGGTGCACAGCCCTACTTGCACATTCATCACCACTACCTATGCCATCACCATTACTACTATCATCTGGGTGTCCAACCCAAATTCAGACACTTAGGATAGCATCCACTCAGGCCCTTATTGATGTAGTTACTGCCGCATTACCATCACCTCCACTACCACCACTACCACCATCTCTGTACATACCACCACCTATTGACCGTAGGGATGATATTCCTGAGTCCAAACCTCGCAAGAGGTTATGTTTGTCCACTCTAGGCTCTAGATACAAGGTCGGGAAGAGTTCTACTGCTAGACCTACCAGAGGTCGGGGGATAGATTATGGGTTTGTCAGCACGGTAGATGCTGAAGAAAGGCGACAGGGGATTAGAGATGTTGGGTACGGTATTAAGGATACTTGGGTAGATCCGGCAGGGGCAGTTCCTGAGATAGCACCTATGACCGTGGAAGTGGTCAATACTAGGGTCACGGAGCTTGCTGAGCTCCATGAGCATGATACACATGACTTGTATGCTTTACTAGAGGATACTTAGGATAGTAGGTCTCATATATCACAGCGAGTCGATATGGACTCGTAGTGGGTCGATTTACTTATGGGGGATAGGATGATTCTCCAGGAGACAGTATGGATGGTGGAGGAGGAGGCCTATGCTTCCTGAGAGGCTTAGGCTCACTCGATAAGATTGAGTCAGGCGACTCATCAGGAGCTTCAGACCCATCGTGATCATGTGTATGCACACGAGACCCATCTCCAGGCATACCAGACACAGCTACAGCTGCAGGGTACTCTCATTCAGACACATCATTAGGTACATGGGACTCACTTTTAGATGCAGCAAGCTGAGTTAGCAGCGCTTCGAGAGACTGACCGTAGGCGTCAGTCACAGATAGTAGAGACTCTCCTAGTCATTAAAGACATGAGGCGAGAGATGAGTGACATGCAGGCCAAGTTGTTAGCACTGCGAGAGCAGCAGAGAAGAGCTAGACAGCCAAGACCAGAGGCTAGGATTCCAGATCACCAGGATGCTTTTGGGGATGCTGATAGTCACATCCAATTATTTATGTTATTTTATCTTGCTAGGACATTGTACAGGCATATTAAGTATTAGGGGTTTCCCCCACTAGAATGAAATAGATGTGTTATGTTATACTATATACCTCTCTTGTGTAGTTACCTCATCTATACATTATTATATTCTGTCATAATTATGACCTCACGTTTTGCCTCTTATGTTGTAGACAAATTATGACACCTGCGACAAGACGAGGACCGAATACTACTCCTAACAACACCAACCCAAACAACATGACTCCGAAATCCATCCAAGCTATGATTGATCAAGCCCTTCTGTGAAACTCTACTAATGGAGATGGAAGCCACAGTTCATACGGGGGACAACT
>BQNB010057034.1:0-35226 GCA_026074375.1 Tanacetum coccineum
ATAAAAACGAAGAAACGGGTCATGGTTTAGTGTTTTGCTCGGGTTAGGGTTTCTAACTTTGGTTTCTTGTAATTTCATGAAATGAGAATGAATATGGATTGTAAATGAAGCATTTGATTTGCTTGTAACTTGTACTTGATGGATTGTACACGATTCTTTAGGAAAACGGAGGTAAAACGGCTATTTTGGATGCCATGCTTAATGACTTGTACATTAAGCTTCTTGTACCTTTCTTTAAAGAGAATGTATATTCATATGAGATGTTATATTACTTGTACATATGCTTTAGTAGCTTGTACATTCACTTTTGATATTAACCCTTCATGGAATTAGGGTTTAGAGGTATACGATAACGGTTTAAAGCCCGTTTCGATATAATGTTGCGAATGGTACATTATAGGAATAATGTACTTTGTAAAAATGATATTATGATATTGGCTTGACATGTTATGATGTTTGCTTGACATATATGAAGATATGATTGCCATAGATAGGTTGTGTGAGCTTGTCTACTTTAGATATGCAAGTTATATTGCATATTGAGATATTGGTAATGCAAGTAATGTAACAAAGCAAAAAAATTCTCGTACAATTGTGATCATAGTAAAATAGATTGATTTTGCATTTGATAAAAATTTTGGGTTGTTATACTATAATTGCTATGCCTCCCCTCTATTTTTGCATAGCTTATATATCTCGTATTTTGCTATGTTGTCATTTTAGTTATTTTTCCTACCATTATCTGATATGATATGTATTACTTTCTTAGTATTTTAGCTATGTTTTCCCCCACCAGTAAGAAGTCTCATTGGGGAACCGTTTTCCCAACTAGACTTAAGCGTTACAAGGAGCCTCTTGTGGAACCGAAGGAGATAGGATAGTTGATCGTTTATCGGATGCGCGTAATAGGGCTGGACCAGCGGAGTTGGGTAATTCTTGCGAAGGCAAAGTCAAACCCAAGCGAGGCCCAGCATAAGTTTATCCCGTCCTTTACCTTGTCATGTTGTTATTGATTATTTCTTTCGGATATTTCGTATTTTGGGAATTGTTGCAAGCCTTTCGTTCCTTTATGTCGTTTTGATTTTATTTTGATATAAGTAAGTAGTTATTTGATGGAGCATCCTTTATGTGTTATTTTGGAGTGGTTTAAGATGTGCAATGTGGTATATGTGCTTATATGTGAATTATGATTCAAATGGGTAGTCTTGGAAGTAAGTACACGTGTGAAAGGAGGCACTTGTAATTATAGTGGCCAACATAATTATAAAGGCATCACACACGTAGACTTATGACTATGATTGCATTTATTTGTGTTTGGTTGTAAGGTGGTAGTGTAATATGTTTTTTTTATATGTGTATTCATGATAAGGATGGTGGTATGGGTAGAGAATTATTCTCTTACCCTAATTAGAGGATATGTTAAATTGAGTTGTATAGATAGTAAGTTTCTCTTCTATCTAGTATTTGCGGATACCTAGTATTATTATTATTATTATTGTGGTTGCTCGTTGCTCGATTGTTTGTTCGGATCTGCTCTTTCGGATATAGGCGCGTTTCGTTAGTTCTTTCGTTGCATTGATTACTCGTATGAGTATCAAACGTTTCTTTTAAGCACTAATTGTTCCTAACATATTAGTGTGGATCATTACTCCCTTGGTTGTATATCCCTTGGTTTTCGTAACCCGTTGGCGACGTGTTAGTATCGATGCTTTTAGGTTTGCTCTGTTGATCGTTATTTTGGATAAGACCTTACGTTTTCTTTTGGGTACGTAACGTCTTGCATGAGTTTTCTTGTACGAGTTCGTTTGATTTTATTTTGAGTATATGGTTCCTGGTATTTTCTTTCGTTTTCAAACAATAGAATTGTGTTAGAGTCTGTACGGTGTTTTACGATCCCTTTTGGTATTATGGTGTCCTTTGTTTGAGTAACATATTTTATAATTGATGTCTAATTATAAAAGCCCTTTTGAAGTATTGTGTTAGTGTTTGGGAAAAACTGTGTTTAAAATGATCTTTGTAAATAGAATATGTTAAATGGCCTATGCAAATAGGATATGAAAATTGTTGAGTGGTTAAATAAATTTTATTTTATTATAAAAAGCAGGTTTAAAGTGATTCATAGTGGTAAGGTACGATACACCATTAGATAACCATCTCTAGATTTTTATGACAACTAGAATGAATTTTATAAAGATTACATTTAAGACAATTTCTTTATTATTTAAAATGATTCTTATACTTAAATTGACTTTCTTAATTTAAATTGATTTTTATAAAAACATTATTTAATTTGGTCTTTCGAGTAAAGTCGATAATTGGTATAAGAATTTTCGTCTTGAGTATTGATTTTTTTATGTGTTCATTTGTCATGGTACGCTTGTTGATTTTCTTTCGTTTGCGCTTTCACTCGGTGCATATACGTATCCTTTCTTTCAAAGGATTCTTATGTCATTTGATCCACGTCTATTTGATTTGTGGAATCTCCTATATGCATTTTAGCCTTTGACTCGATATTCGCTTGTTATCCTATTCGATTGTTCTTAACCCTCGGAGTTCGTTGATACTGTTGAGTTGTGGAAGCTTTGATGTGATTGTGGGAATGGACTGGTTGTCCAAGAGGAAGTTTATGATAGTATGTCATGAGAAGGTGGTTAGGATACCATTGGAAGGTGATGAGATACTTCGGGTTCATGGTGAACGTACTCAAGGAGTCGTGAAAACCTTAATGAACACAAAGGTAGATGAACCAAAATTGAGTGATATTTCCATTGTATGAGATTTTATTGATGTGTTTCTGGAAGATTTGTCGATGACCACTACGGTGACAAGTTAAGTTCTGCATATATTTGGTTCATGGAGCGACGCCAGTCGCGAAGTCTCCATATCGTCTAGCACCCTCGGAAATGCAAGAATTGTCTGAACAACTTCGAGAGTTACAAGACAAGGGTTTCCTGTGACCTGGTCATTTTCCATGAGGAGCACCTGTGTTATTCATGAAGAAGAAGGATGGTTCTTTTCACATGTGTATTGATCATAGAGAGTTGAACAAATTAACTGTTAAAAACCGTTATCCACTCCTTAGGATTGATGACTTGTTTGATCAGTTACGAGGAGCATGTCCTTTCTTAAAGATAGATTTTCGTTCAGGTTATCATCAGCTACGAGTGCATGAGGATGCCATTCCAAAGACCAGATTTCGAACGAGATACGGACATTTTGAGTCTACGGTTATGCCTTTTGGGTTAACCAATGCGCCAACGGTTTTCATGGACTTAATGAACCGGGTTTGCAAACCATACTTAGGAAGGTTTGTCATCGTATTCATTGATGACATTCTAGCCTACTCAAAGACGAAGGAGGAACATGAAGTTTATTTGAAGTTAGTGTTGGAGTCACTGAGGAAGGAGAAGCTGTATGCTAAGTTTTTTTAAGTGTGAGTTTAGTTGGAAGAAGTGCATTTTCTTAGTCATGTGGTCAACCATAATGTATTCGCGTGGACCCGAGTAAGAGTGAGGCAGTGAGGAATTGGATTATTATTCTTAAGATTGGCAGGTTACTACCGACGTTCATCGTGAATTTTTTTTAAGATTGTTGAACCCCCTTACTTCCCTAACTGAGAGGAATCAAAAGTATGAATGGGGCGAAAAAAAGGAAGAAGCATTTCAGACCTTGAAGAATAATTTGTGTGATGCTCCTATCTTGTCGTTACCGGACGGAGTTGAATATTTTGTAGTTTATTGCGATGCACCGAATCAAGGACTAGGTTGTGTGCTCATGCAAAGAGGCAAGGTAATCGCCTATGCATCGAGACAACTGAATATTCACGAGAAGAATTATATCACACATGACCTAGAGTTAGGAGCTGTCGTGTTGCATTATCTGTATGGCACGAAGAGTGTCATCTACACGGATCACAAGAGCCTCCAACATATTTTCGACCAAAAGGAGTTAAATATGCGCCAAAGGAGGTGGATCGAGCTGTTTAGTGATTATGAGTATGAGATTCGCTACCATCCTGGTAAGGCGAATGTGGTGGCTGATGCGTTAAGTAGAAAGGAGAGAGTGAAATCAAGACGAGTAAGAGGAATGATACTGGCAGCCCAAAGTGAGGCGTTCAAGCACGAGAACGTACACGCAAAAAGGCTACATGGTTTAGATCAACAGATGGAAAGAAAAGAAGACAAGAGTTTGTAATTTATGGATCGAATTTGGGTTCTATTGGTAGAAAGTGTAATGGATGAGGCCCATGCATCAAGATACTTGGTACATTCGGGAGCGGATAAGATGTACTATAGCCTTGGAGACATGTATTGGTAGCCACGTGTAGAAAATGATATAGCTGTCTATGTTAGCAATTATCAGATTTGTTTAAGAGGTGAAGGCTGCAATGTCAAAGACTTTTGGCTTGCTGCAACAGCCTGAGATACTTGAGTGAAAATGAGATAGAATCACCATGGATTTTATCACTAAATTTCCAAGGTCAAGGTAGTGAGTATGATGTGGTTTGGGTGATGGTCGATAGACTAACCAAGTTAGCTCATTTTCTAGCTATACAAGAAGATTTCAAGGTGTAAAGTTGGCAAGGATTTATATTGATGAGATAATAGCAAGGAATGGAATTCTGGTGATGATCAACTCAGATTAAGATGGATGATTTACCTCGTGGTTTTAGCATACGCTGCAAAAAGTGTTAGAGACGTGATTCGATTTGAGTACTACTTAGCATCCTCAAGCGGATGGATAAAGTGAACATATGATTCAGACTTTGGAAGATATAATGAAGACATGTGTTATCGATTTTGGTGGTAGCTATCATTTAAGCATTTGGTGTGCTCCATTTGAAGCTTTATATGGAAGGAAATGTAGGTTGCCTGTTCTATGGGCAGAGATTGGAGAGAGTAGTTTGACTGGACTTGAGTTAGTACAAGAAACGACTGATAAGGTAGTGTTGGTAAAGGAAAAGCCCAAAGCGGTGAGAGATCGTCAAAAGAGCTATGTTGATTATAGGCGTAAGCCGTTAGAGTTTAAAGTGGGAGATCGTGTATTGTTAAAGGTGACGCCTTAGAAGGGCGTATTTTGTTTTAGAAAGAAGGGTAAGTTAGCACCGAGATATGTAGGACCATTTGAGATCCTTAAAAGGATTGGCCATGTAGCTTATAGGTTGAGGTTACCTAAGGAGTTGAGTAGTGTGCATGACACCTTTTATGTGTCAAACCTGAAGAAGTGTCTGGCAGTTGCTAATTTACATGTGCCATTAGATGAGATAAAGGTCGACAAGACACTTCATTTTGTCGAGGAACCTGTAGAGATTATGGATCGATAAATTAAGAAGTTAAAGCGTAATAAGATAGCACTAGTAAAAGTTAGATGGAATTCGAAATGTGGTCCTGAGTTTACTTGCGAACACGAAGATCAGATGAGGATTAAGTATCCACAGTTGTTCATGGACCGAGTTGTTGAGCCTTCTAGTTAAATCTCGGGACCAGATTTCCTCAAGGAAGGGATAGTGTGACATCCGTGATTTAATCAGGCTGGGTGATACCCTTAGAAATGGCTAAGAGTTTATTTTGTGTGATTGTTTGTGTGCTATGTGTTATATATGTGTGCTAAGTGGTTTGATTAGGTGCATGATATCATTTTGAGGTGAATGATCATTTCATTTTGAGTGCGTTTGTGTTTGTTGATGAGTATTCCATTTGTTGACGTATAGTGATAATGGAGTGGAATGACGTATTTCATGCAATGCTACGTCAATAGTTTGATGATTTTGTGTTAAGCGTTTATGGGAAACATATCATGTTGGTAATAAGTGAAGTGAGTGAAATTTAGATATTTATAGAGGACTTTCTAAATATAGAAAGTAAATTGTGAAATGAAAAGTTATTTTAAGAAAGTTAGTAAGTAGCGTTTATGTAAAAAGGTTTACCTAAATTAGCTTAGGTTTTTATGAAAACTTAAGGTAATGAAGATAATTATGTAAATAATAATAATTAAAAATATATGTATATATATAGGGGTATTTATTCGGCCGACTAGGGAGGAAAAAAAAGGAAACACAATCCTAGTCTAATTAAAATTCTAAATAGGTAATTATCTTAAACCTTTTTGTAAATCTTATAAATACCAAAAACCCTCCCCTCTTTTTCTTTGTTGATTGGCTGAAACCAAGAAGAAAGAAAAAAATATTTATCAAGATCAAGTTGGTGACTTAGTGTTTCAAGAATCAAGGTTTAGGTATGTTCATTAACCCTAGTTGTTTAGTTTTCTTTAAATCATGTAACAATTAATATGGTGGATCATTAGGGTTTTAAAAACTTCTGTAATTAAGGATGTATTAATCATGCTAGAGTGTTTAGGGTTTAATTAGGATCATATTGGTGTAAATGGTTAGGGTTAGATCGCGTTAATTTATGATTTAGAGTTGAGCAGATTTTAGGTCTATGTTCAACTGATGATATCTTGATGATAGAAATGTGTTTTGATATGATTCAAAAGCCTAAATTCAATTTCAAAGAGTCTATTTTCCAGAAAGTCTAGCCTCGAATGATTTGGAGTTCTGGAAGTTGGTTAAATGTTGGTAATAAGAAAAGTTGTCAAAACACTGAATACGGGTCAGAATTAGGTCATGTTTAGGAGGGTAAAACCCTAACTTAAAAGTGGAATTAAGGTTAGACAATCTACAGTGATTAGGTTCTATATGTATATAAAGAAACCCTAGAAGGATAGCTTCTGATTGTGTGTCTAAGTAGGGTAATTAAGGCCATACATTTTAGTGTGCAATCAGATCCAAATTGGGACAGTTTTGAAGTTGGATTTTATTTGGGATAGTTATGCATGTAATAGGAGCTTGGAAATCACAAGGTAGTTAGTAAACTCATAAATGAACTTAGATGATTTTTGGTATAATTTATGAAGGTCAGCAAGTAAGGTTTTTAAGAGAGTAAAGATACACTAAAATTTTACATTTTTGAATAAATTATAGTTAACTAGTGTAATATGTTAATGAGGTTGTTGAGGTTGGGCAAGGTGTCGGGGTGACCCATGATGGTTAATCAAACCCTTAGACATCCATCATATGTGTGTTACATGGACTAGAACTCTTAGCTTGGTCGCGTGTAACCGTGTTTATTTATTTGTATAGTTGCGTGATAGGAATTGGAAGCTACGTTTTGAGCATTCAGGTGAGTTACATAGTCCCACTTTTTATTGCGTTTTAAACTTGGGATGGAAATGATGCAATTGTTGAAATATGTTTTAATTTGATGTGATTATGTGTTAGTGTAAATGCATGGACTATTATGTGACTAATATGCATTATGTGATACATGTTATGTGATATGATAATGATGTATTGTTGCCTAGTCAGGAGGGTTACTTGCGGGTATCTCCAGCCTGAGCTAGAGGGAAAAGGATTTGGATTGATCCAAGAGCGATTGAGGTCGTCTGCTTTGGAGAAGGTTTAAGTGAGGAAGGTTTAAGGTTTGTAGTTGTGAGGAATATGATAGGAATAATCAAAGGATTGATCATGAGATTAATCACATTCCCATTAAGAGAGAAAATAGTGTGGCAATAGTGATCAAGGAATGTATTTGAGAAATGGGAAGGAATATTTTAGATTGTATGGGAAGATGAGAATAATCATTTATTTTGGGAAAAAGGGATTAAAAATTGATTAGGGAATGTTTAGGTGAGAAGTGAGTTGTGGGTGATATGTAAGGAATACATGTAGGGCTGTGTGAGTTTGTAAGACATTTATATAGAAAAGGTAGGAAGGATCAAATTAAAATTAACCTTCAGTTTCCAGAAACTCAATTAGTCATTTAGATTTAATTCATTATTATCAACAATGGATTTGATCACTAATCACCTTGATGCAAACAAGCTAAGTGCTTTGCATCTCAAGTAAAGCATATCTCATAACGGAAAAGAGTGCGTTTACACAAAGTGACCTTTGACTTAGTTTGACCAATAAAGGAGTAAAACCCAATACATGATTAGGAACAACGTAAATCCAACACTTTCGTTTGATAGTATGTTGAAAGTATATTCATACTAGCTTTAGAAAAGAAGATTCGGCCTTGGCTAAAGGCGTTTGAAAAAAGAATTAAGTTGGTGTTTTGCTAAAAATGGGAGGATTTGTTTTTGCGCCTTTCTAAGTCTAAACCTCATTTTAGAGTGAACCCAAATGCTCAAGTATCATGTACATACCATTATTGAAGTTTCTACATGCTTCGGGTAAAAGGAAACCCGACTTTGGATTTGATCACTAATCACCTTAACGCAAACAAGCTAAGTACTTTGTGATCCTTGAACTTGAGCCTTTGTCTTTTAACTTTGAGTTATGAGATCTTTAAATCTTTCCTTGTTCTGGATGCGCTTGATATTAGTAGCTGGTACTTTGCTCTTGATGTTGTTCACCGACACTTGTATCTTGACATTCTACTTTATCGCGCATCCTTGAATCTCCTTGTTCTTGGACCAACATACTCATACTTTGCATCATCTTTTAATATGGATAACAATCTCTGATTTGACTTTCTAAGACTAACAATCTCCTTATTTGACTATCTTTCCTTTGAAGTTCTTGTGCCAATTGTAGCTGTTGGGAAAAGGTCTTTGACTTTCTTGATTGGAGCTTTAATACTACTTTTTGTCATATTTTATATCCATATCACAATCACAATCATGCAAACCATGAAAGAATAACTAGAGAGATAAGTAGAGAGAAAGAGGAGGAATGTGCAAGGATATTCTTACCAAAATGAAAACAACCAACCCCCTCTCTACATGAGGAGAGGGGCATAAATAAGCTTCCTTAAGATAGGAGACGCCTAAGGTTTTGATCATGGGCCGGGCTTGGCTTTAGTTAGGATTTTGGCCCTAACCATGGACAATATTAGCTTAAAGTCCAAGCTCGTGTACCCGACTAGTCTATTACATTTAGTATAAACTTTCTATCACGTAAGACTAATACTAAATATGATGACCTTTACATTTCTTGTTTAACATTGATAATTCTAAGGCTAACAGGATGTAATGTTGTGGACTCGTGCAAATCGCTGAGACATTACTATAAGATCCGACTTAGTGTATTTTGGAATCCATGAATAGAAGACATCATATTCTAAACGGGTCCTTAGCTAGTTGGCAGGTGGGATACAAAGACAATAAACTCAGCTAGTGTAAGACGAGGTTTAGGTCTCACAGACATTTTGTAGGCTTACAAAGTGTTGGACATGACATGATCCAGACAACCATATGCATCAATGTTAATGGCATTCTTAGATCGTGGTGTACTATCCCAATGACTTGAGGTATTGGGTCATCTGAATTTGTTTTTCAAGGGATCTAGACCTAGTTTCTAGTTACTATGTGAAAGCGTAATGTCGTCTGCTAATGTCAGGTTCAGTAGGAATTTACAACTCCTAGTTGAAAGAGACAGGAGAAAGGATATTTTTCCGAGCCAATCGTATAAGATGTTCTGTGATTGAGTACGGCCATACGACGGTTGTCTATAAAGACACCAAGCGAGAACAAAACATTCACTAAGAACGAGAAAGGACAAAAGTATTACAAGGTTAATATATCCATGCCTTGTACTTTCTTAAAATATTGACAAAGTGCAGAGGGATACAACCATATACCCAGAACTGAAGCAGAAGCTTGAGTTAAAGAAAATCACACAATATGTATTGAATCGGTTTATATGAGCTGGTTATTTTGATGTCTTGCTCGTGACCTCTAGGTATAGAGAAAGATATTATAGGTTGATGACTTGCACAAGTTGGAGTCTGAAAGGATTATGTGCAAGCACACAAAAATCTTTCAACCATTAGCGTACACAAATTTGCCGAAGGGTCAGCCCGGTGCACACTAAACAGAACAGTGCAAGAAGAATAAAACACGAGAAACGAAAATGAAATGAGAGTAACGAGGAAACCCAAAGGGATGTTTGGTCGGTTCGGTTGGACGAAACCCACAAAAGGGTGTAGTTTGACTTCTCTTCAAACTACAATACTTGTTGGACAAGTATTAGGGTTTCTAGAATCCTCCCATGAGCCTTATAAATACAAAGGGTCTCTAATGGATTCTCATAACACACACATATACACACTAACCTTAAAATCCTTCATCTCAGCCCTCTCTCCCACAATCATCAACCAAAGGGTCACTACAACACAAATGGGCTAATGAAACGGTAGGAATCTGTTGCAAACTGTTATTTGCAACGGATTTGCATAAGATTCTTACCGTTGCATTAATGCTCCATGGAAAAAAAATCAACGGAATTGCAACAGCCAAATATAACATTGTGACGGTTTTGAAAAGGAAGAAAATCCGTTGAAATAATTGCAATAACACAAATTTGCAATCAAGTTGCAACGGTAAAAATTTTCAACCGAGTTCCAACAAATTTAGAACCGTATAAATTTGCAACAGTATGCATTTGCAACCGATTTTCAACAAATAGTTAACTACGCAAAAATACAAATTTGCAACGGTACAAAAATTCCAACAAAACTGCAACGTAATAAACTTGCAACGATTTACAGAAAGTGATTTTGCAACTAATAATCTGATGCAAAATTAATACTAGCAATTAACTACTAATTTTCATATGATAATACATAAACCAAAACAAAATCAAACCCAAATTAATAATCATACATATATTAATACCATGTATTAAAAGGCAGGATGCACCTGCATTAAATGCCCTTGCCCCATTAAATGCCTGGGTTGACCCGCCAAAACCCGGCAACTCATCGGAAAACCTGTCGGTCGACCCAACCCAACCAGTTTTTTATTTTTGTTTTTAATTTTTTTATAGTTTTTTTTCCTTTTATAAAATGGCATTATGGTCATTTTATAAAATACCACATTTAAAAAGACTCGCCTCCGCCAACGGAGTGCCGGCGTTAAAAAACCTCGTTTATTTATTTTTTAACTTGTAGCTTAAGTATATTCAAATCGAACTAATTGTAACAGCCACAAAGTGTACCAAGTGTAGTATATATTTACCTACAATGGCTAGGTAAATTTGTTATGTATCGAGCACCTTAATTTTATACGTGTGTTCTTTCATAAATCTTTCTGTAACCCTGTAATATACTCAAAGATTTATACTTTCCTTTCATTGATTTCTGATTATAGCCTGCAGTGAAGAGCAAACGTACCGAATACACATACAATAAATAGGGCTCGTATCTTTATTCTTCACAAAAGCCCATCTATAGCGGAGTAAAATAAACATGTACGCATATGTTAGAAAACATGTAACCAGTGTTGTAAAAATCATCCTAGGCACTAGTCGGTCACTAGCCGTGGCGATTTGAAGCAAGTCGGGCGGCCTAGGCGTTTTGGTCAAAAGGTTCTCAACATCGCGCCTAGGCGGGCCAAATCGGACGCCTACGTCAACGTCAGTCAACAAATAGGCTAATTTTTTTATGGTTTAATTTTCTGGTTTGTGTATTCCAGTGAGTGTAATCCGGTGGAGAAAAGAAGAGGGTGAAGAGGGAAGGTGAAGAAGATGGAAAAGTAAAGTGTCGGCTTATTAATTAGTATGGAACCTAGGTTTTCTTGGCCCACTAAAAAACTAATAGAATGGGGCTTACAATTAACTTATTGGGCTTTACTAAAGTATTTCAATACTTAATTAAAACACACAGATTATGTAACTTTTACAATATATGTATAAGATATATAATTAAAAATAATAAAACATCAATAAAATTATTGAAAATATATAAATTTTAGCATTTTTTATATCAAATAAATATTAAAAATATCAAAAATAATAATAAAAATATATAAAATGTCAATCCGCCTAGGCGGCGCCTAGGCGAATTCCGCCTCGAAGGTGGTCGACTGCTCGCCTAGCGCTTTTTGCAACATTGCACGTAACTATATTATGCGTAAAATAAACTTAGGGTTCTCAAGTAAGCGTGATCAATTTGTGTACGCACATTATGTTCGATATTGAATTAAAGGATTATCGCAACGCTGATGCATAGAAATGGTCCTAAAAACATGCATTACATGATTGCTTAACAAAAGGAACGCTAAACGAATATGCCCATATTATGTGCTTAATCATTTGTTTTTAAGTTTTTAGCACTTGGATGGCATTAGGAGGAAATACACATGACTTGGGCTCATATGGAGAAGAAATGGACAAGATTATGGACCTACACCAAATCTCTTGAAGAATCGTGCTCACAGAGTGTGGAGACGGCGTCACAAGCATAAAGAAACGTCATCGCGATCTTTCTAGTAATGGCGTTAGAGAATTGACGACGGCATCAGGACGTAACCGACTTAAATCAGATTTAGAAGATTCTACTTTGTGACGGCGTCACGACTATAACTGGGCGCCGTCGCGACGATTTCTATATATATACAAAATCGAATTTAGGGTTTTAAGTGTGTAACTTTGTATAACTTTTGAGAGTCGAATCCAGCTACGTATTTTTGTCTGCTTTTAGGCCGTTATTTTAGGGCTCTGATACATTAATGTAACTGACCTTGATCCATGTTTTAATCAATTAGTTTGGGTTATCATTTAATCATTCAATATGTATATGTGTTGTTTGATTGATTTATGCTCGTGACTTTCTTTATTACATGTTAGGCTAATCCACTCCTTTGTAATTACTTTTGATTGCATGAATGTTGGATTGTAGATCATTTTATCTATTGTTGTTTGTTGTTGGATGTGCGTGTTAGGTTTTTAGAAACTTGCCAATATGACTTATTAATTGGATTGACGTATAGGGGGAAAGCGAGTTATGTAGAAAGGATAACATCGGGAGTAAACGTCTTATTTCTACCGTACCAACTAATATGGTTGATCCACTCATTAGATTTTCAATTGCTATTTAATATATCTTAGGGGGGCTTGTAATAGTCTTCATACTACCTTAATTGTGCGTTCCTTAACAATTGCATTTAATATACTCTTAGGGGGCTTGTAATAGTCTTCATACTACCTTACTTGTGCGTTGCCTTAACGGAATATTAAATAGACGGCAAGTTCGTGTAATTCATTCATGACTTAGGAAATACTTACACAGATCATCACGAGTGTGACAAGGCAACATGATTAGGAGAAGTAATCTAATGAGTAATGCATGATTAAGTAAATACATTATCTTATCATAAAGTTATCACCAGTAGTATAGATTATATTTAGTTTATTAATTAGTTAATCAACCAACCTCTCAAACACATGATTTTTACCTACTTTCTATAAAACATAAAAATACAAAAACAATCTCCTTTCAATCCCGTAGATCTCGGCTAAGCCTTGTTCAAGCCTTCCCAACCTATTCTCCTAGAGAATGATAACAACCCCCGAGTCTTGCCTATACTACACTGCAAAGATTAGGTACTCCGCCTAGGGAGTTGTAAAACTTCGTGTAAAAGTCTTTACGACAACCGCATCACCTTTTCAGGGGTTTTTTTCAATATTAATAGGAAACAAAACATAAAGCTAAACTCACATACTTAATAGGTCGTTTTACTTCTCATATACAAATTTTTGCAAACTTCAAAAACTTGCAACATAATAAGTGAAAGTAAGAGAAAATTGTTTTGTTTTTTTAAAGGACTTACAACCGTTTTTTATACCGTTGCTATCGGTAAGTAATCCTTTGCAAAAGGCTGAAAATTTTCAACGTATTTTCAATAGAAATGAAATATTCCTTTTTTATGTATAATTTTATCATCCACTTGCGGGTTCGTTGCAAAATTCCAAATAATTGCAACTTAAATCATAAATAATTTCTTTACACTTTATTTTAATCTTGTAAATCCGTTGCAAATTTTGAAAATTAATTAAAAAATAATTTCTTTTAACTTTAATTTTAGATTCCATTGCAATTACGTTGTAAGTTTGCAACAAATTTTAACGGGTTGAATATAAAAAATGTAAAACAAATTAGTTTTTTTTGCAACGGACTTGCAACCGCTTTATATACCATTGCAGTGTTGTTGGTAATCCGTTGCAAAACGGTTGTAAATTTCCAACAGAAAATTATGGTTCCAAATTTTCGTTGCATTAGCCTGTTTGTGTAATTGTAGGTTTCCAAACCCTTTTTTGATGGTCTGTAGACTTCAAGTCGACTCCTAGATCGACTTCTAGTCGATACTAGGTTACCCTGGTTTCGTAACTCGCCTAACTTGCGTAGGTTCGGAGCTGTAGTTCTACATGTGCAGTATCTGTGGATACGTGACGCAACCTAAGTTTGATTTTCCACCTAAAAACCCTAATCTGGTTGAACAAGAAGAAGAAGAAGAAGCAATTCGTGCATCTGATTGATCAAAAAGCTTACACACCTGCAAGATAACAAGTAAGTATTCTATAAACACCCTTTATACGTGTTTAGGTTTAGGTTATAACAATGTTTAGGCATGATTTTGCTAGTTAGGGTTTTTCTGGCTGCATGGCGAACTCTGCGTTTATATTCCGCTGTACATGTTTTATTAGCCATGCGGGGTACCACTAGAACCCTATAAGAATGTCAGGTGAATAAGATTTATTTGACTTTCAGGCATGCATTAATGGCTCCGTGTAGCTTAGTAAAAACGTCTCATCAGGGACTTTAAAGTACAACTCATCTTTAGGCAAGAGTCCATCACCATATCTCCTTAACGATCGATATACTAATAAAATAGGAAGGGGGAATTGATACCGTATCGGATGTTTAGCCCGACTATCTAAAGTAGATACACTCGTAATAGGCCCACGATAAGCCAAACAATGCTAAGAGTCGTCATAGCTCGCCTAGGAAGCAACTTCGCAAGCCAGACATCAACAAAAGACAATCCTTGAAATAGGTCCAGGCAGTGACTAGACTGTGATCTTATTCATAAGATAGTTGTTATAAAAACATGTGTTAATACCTCATTCGATGAGAGATAGCGCTACGAACATTGCCCTAAGTATACACATGTGTTCATGGAATAGTCCATGAACATGACAAAACCAAAGATGGCATACCACGTGTCATTCCTATCTCCTCCCTTGAATTTACACCACATGAACCATCCTCAACCCAAAGATCGCATTAATGGGTTACATGAACCTCTAAATATATATCAATAAATATAAAGCACTTCCACTTAAATGGCCTAGGCTAATTGAGCTACAACCTATTTATTCTCTCCCTAAGAATAAACCAACACTACATAGACATCGTGAGTGTTAACCGTGCTCGTGACTCCGGTCACACCTTGAGGTCCTTAGGCTAATGGGAGTGGTCACCTATTACTCACCTCAACGCAACCTCAACTTTTCTCTCTCTCACTTCCACTCACTCACTTTACCTTTCAAATGTTTTGGTCACCACTCACTCACCTTTCATACCTATTTTTTTATTTAAATACTTTTATTCATAAATTAAAAACGTAAACGTATGAAATTAATAACATAAAACGTAAGAAATGATAAAAAAAACTTTTATTCATAAATCAAAGCTAAAATTAAACATTACGAGATAAGTTACGACCAAATCGGCTTGAATGTTTTGATGCGCTTGTGACGATCTGATGTGCCTCATAACTTTTCGCATTTGTTCATCAGATCGTAAGAGGTCATCCGTTTGATGTGCTTCCTCCAGGTACCAATTTGGAGATATCGTATTTTCTTTGTATTTTCGAATCATATTATGTAATATGATGCATGTATACATCATATTCATTATTCTTTCTTTTTTATCGCTCGTGCGAGATTGGCTAGTATAGCCCATTTCTTATTCAGAACACCAAACGCTCGTTTCACATATTTCCTTGTCGATTCCTTCATTTTCTTATACCTTATTCGCTTGTAGTCATCATCAGCTGGCTCTAGAATCGTCTTAACGAGTGTCGCCAATTCCGGATATATCCCGTCAACAAGATAGAATCCCCATGGGTAAGTTACACCATTAGCCACAAAAGGAATCTCTGATGCTCGTTCGGTTTTGAGATCGTTAAATAAAGGAGATTGATGTAAAACGTTGATGTTGTTGTTCGACCCAGCAACACCAAGAAGGCATGCCATATCCATAAGTCTTGTGACATAAAAACTTTCAGCAAAATGAACGGATTCAGACCATGATCACGTCTAACATTTTGCCCTTTGTGTGCGTACGAACAACGGAACCACTCCCAATAAAACATGTGCTTTTCTTTGTGATGCCGATAAAGCTTTATAACGTCAGTCACCGTTGGTTTCCTCAAATATTCTGGTCTAAAAATTTCCATAACAGAAGTACAAAAATGATCAAGAGCTAGATGAAAAGTTCTATAACTCATTTGTAGATATTTATCTAGAAATTCAGGAACAATGTCGTATGTCAATTGCTGAATTGCAGAGGTGCACTTTAGCAATGAGGAAATGCCTTCTCTTCCGGTACAGTCAATATTATCACGAAAGAATGAAGAATAACTAGTTACCTCCTCAACTATCCATTTGAAAATAGGGCGATGCATTCGGAACGTCTTTCGAAATTTATATTCATCGTACATCGGGTTTTCACTAATAAAGGCAGCGAATAAACGGTCATGAGCACCATAACAATCTCGATTTACTGGTTTCTCGTTGGTCGGTTTGCTCGTTGACTATTCATAATAAACGACACCGCTCTTGTAAGAAAATTCACATCCCGGCTAATAACTTATTATTATTATTATGTGTCGGTGAACATAAACGGTTCAAAATCCATTTCGATAATGAGAAATGAAATATATTTTGTTTGAGTAAGAATATTAGAAGTGTATAAAAATGGTGAAGTTTATAGGTATTTATAAGTTAAAAATGAGGTAATGTTATTTTTTTAATAAAACATAACAAATAGATTTTTGTTTTTTTTCCTCACTCATATGCTCACCATATCAATCTCTATTTTTTTTTAACGACAGAAGATAAATAATATAAATAAAAGGCTTATTGCAAGGCGTTAGAAGCTAGAAAAGTACAAATACAATACTAAAAACAAGCTAAAAACTTATACTAGCATTTTCTCAAGGCTTTAACTGCGAGGGCTACAAAAATGATGAACAAACTCTTGCCTATATAGGACAAGAGAAAAATCCCCACTCACGGAGGCCGATCCACCGATTTTCACTCTGGAGCGTTTTTTATGCAACCCCAAACAAGCCTCGGGGAACACTAGAGGATAAAAAACAAACATCATCCTAAACCATTACTCGAGAGAAGCATAGAGAATTTAAACCAATCAATCCAATTGCAAACATGTGACCCCTATGATGAAGCCCATAATATGATTGCCTAACTCACGGGTGAGTTCGTTTCCCCGTTTTGGTAGCTCACGCGTGAGTGGCTCACTCACCGAGTCAGTTTACGGCCACTTCACATAGCCTTATCGAATGTGAAAAACTAAACGATCTACTATCCTTGCCCCTCAATATGTACCATAGGTAAACACGTATCTTGCTGCACATCCCCTTCATTAGATTGTTTCATACAATTCCTCCTATTCTATATACAATACTTGCAATAGGAATTTATTCAAACATATGAGTTTACAAAATTTGGGAAAAGCTATAAGTTATGGTTGTAAGCAAAATTTATTCTGCAATATAAAAGAAGGGAATTGATTGGCACACTCAATTTTTTGATCAGGACACTCTAATTTATGCATAATATAGTTGTACAGTGTTTATTCTGCGCACTGTATATTTGTACAATAAATATCTCAATCAAAAAATGAGTGTGCAAATCACTACCCATAAAAGGACATTATATTGACTGTATAGAAAATCCAAAATGATATCGGATTAAAATTTGAATTTAATATAAAAGTGAAGACAAATCAAGGTTTTTTTAATGAGAATGGTGAAATAAAGGCAGGAAAGCTTGTTAAAGTGGTTAGGAGAGTTTTTTAAGTGGTTGTTTATAGTGCAAATTGGGTAAAAGTGTAATATTGTATGTTATTTTTGTGTTTCATTAGAGCTAAAGATATAAACACCATGTAATACTGGAATTTTGTTTTAGATACTTATGATTATATGAGTATTATAAATTTTCCAAAGCAAAGAACTTCAAAAGATTCAAAGCATTTCTTCATTGATTGGGTTGTTTCTCGCAATGTATGGATTGATCTCGGTATTAAGTGTTGGGCCAATCAGACTACCCAAGCAACACTTAAATGATCTAATTTTGTAACCGATAACACATCTCTTTCTTCAACAACAAAAACATTGTTTTGTTGCGGATATAGTGACTGCTCTTTTGATTCTTTAGAAATATCATAATACTCCCTCCGTCCCATATTAAGTGTCAATTTTTGACTTTTTGAATTCTTTTTTCATAAACTTTGACCGTAAATATTTTTCTTTATGTTATATAATGCTTACTGAAAATTATACCAATGAAAAATACATTCGAAACTCTATCCATTCATATATTTTGCATTGAGTATCATATAACATAAGAAGAAATAATTAAGGTCAAAGTTGAAGAAAAAAGACTTTTAAAATTCAAAAATAGACACTTAATATAGGGACGGAGGGAGTAGCTTTCTTTAATCCTAAACATTTAAAGAAATACGCTTTTGTTGATTGTGGTGAGACAAACCCAAGCACACACCTATAAAAGTCATGATAACTCAAAGATAAAATACTTGGCGTACGCGAAGATAATACACCATTTTTCTTTTAAACTCTTTGTAGTTTTAGCATTTCTCTTATTAAAAATAAAAGTTTATTTTTTATATATATGACATACGAAGTAAGAGAAATAAAGAACACCTAACATATGACCATTAATAACCCCACAATTTCCTCCATCCAAAAGCTTTCCAATGTCATTCTCTCCTAATGCCTTTCTTTATGGCTTTCCTGCATTCGGGGGTCCTCCTGCAAGTCCCCTCTCTTCAGAGCATGCATGGAGGACCCTCCTAACCCGTCCTTCGTCTATTCAAGAAAGTTTGATTTTCCATCTCGGGTTTCCAAGATATTCTTGTGAATGATTGATACGCGATTATGAACAGTGATATATGATTTGAGCCATGAACGTATATATTTGACACAGAGCTTCATTATTGAAGGTGCACTTTTCTCTAATTGATTGTTCACCCACCCGTGTGTTAATTTCTGTTTAGATCAAGATAGATAAGAAGGGCGATGAGATATGAATTGTTTCCATGCTTCGAAACAAGGAACAGAAATGCAAAGACAAGAGGATTTGCCATTGCACAACAAAGGACACCCCTTCTTCTCAATCTACTGGTATGCATGATGCATGCATGCATGTTTACAGCCAATCTTTTGTTAATCACAAACGAGAAGTGTAATTTGAAATATAAGATTTTACAAATTCTACCTAATGAAAAACGATGAAGAGAACATATTTACCATTTTTTTTGGTTATTTTGAGATTCAAGTATTCTTCTTTGTTTGACTAACCTTTGTATATACGAGGGTTCCAGAGAAGGTAGGAATGGCAATGGGGCGGGTTTGGGGCGGGGCGACCACCCTCCATCCCCAAACCCGATTAGCAAACCACGCCCCAAACCCGCCCCGATCCCCAATGGGGATCTTATCGGGGCGCTCCATTGGGGCGAGATGCTCCCCCAAACCCGCTCCGATCCCCGTTGGAGATCTTATCGGGGCGACTTTACGAGCGCATTGCTCCACCAAATACACGCTGTTCTCCGTTTATTATTATTTTTACGCCATATTTTTTACAAATGTGATTACATGCAATAATATGAATAATCAAGAACCCACTAATAATATAATAATTAGTAGCGTTCATAAGTTTTCAAGAAATTATACATAAATAATTATAACCACGTTAAAAAAAATCAAAACTTCTTTTAAAAACATTACACAAAAAAAATTTTATTGATCACAACTTGCAATCTTTCAAAAATATAATACTACAAAAATTTGATAATATTGGTTTATTACGTAAATACTAACATAACAATATATGAAAATAATATATCGATATGTATGTATAGTTTCGGGGCGGGGCGGGTTGGGGATGTTATGCCCCGTCCCCGCCCCGAACCCGATAAGAATCCCCGTTAATGCCCCGAAACCCGCCTCGTAACCCGATAAGCATGCCCCGCCCCGCCCCAAAAACTTCGGGTTTTGGATTTCCCCATTGGGTTCGGATTTTTTTGCCATACCTAAGAGAAGTCTTAAATGTTAGTATGTTACGCACCTGCATATGTAAAGTGTGGTTATTATAAATATGTTTGTTTGTAACGGAACCATGGAAGAAACTATGATGGTTTGTTGATAACAGAGACAGAAATTTGAGAAATTTTATTAAACTACCATTTTGACAAAACAAAATTTTTGAATTCCCATTTACCGAAACCCATTAACCAAAAAAAAAAAATTGAATTCTTTTTTTGATCTTTCTTTAGCTTAAAGACATGTCGTATTGCGATCAGATAGTTAATGTTCAAGACAAACATTCAAAGACGAGTAAAACATATTAAATCATAGTTTAGGGGCAAAACAAGAATCAAAGCTAGGGTATATCATGTTATTAACCACATCTGCCACATCGGCTATCATAAATTTCTTCATTACACTTTTTGTAATTGTTTCATGCAACATTTTTGAGTCCTGAATGATAAAGAAAATCAGTTTAAACTTTATATTATTCCCAAGTTCTAATTCCGTTCACTCTCAAAGACATATGATTCAATAAGTGTGTTTATTACAGACTCGCCATCAGGACCACCCACTCAAGCTAGTAACCAAAAACAAGAATGTACTGCTGTGACTGCTGCCACTGACACAAATGAAGCAAACGAAATCGAGAATAGTTCAGCTCGTAATATTGGTTTCCGAGATTTGGCAATGGCTACCAAGAACTTCCGGCGAGAATGTCTATTAGGCGAGAGTAGAGTTGGTAAAGTTTATAAAGGAACTCTCCCAGTGACAGGGCAGGTTGGTAAACTTTAAAAGTTTATTTAGGGGTCAAAATCATTATAATCATAAAATGTTGTTCTTTAATTTTGTTTACATGTTTTTATTTCTGGGTACTTATGCTCTAACTCAGACATTTTGGGAGGGGGGAACCCCCTTGCCTTCCCTACTTGCCCATTTTGTCCGATAACCACATGTGCTAAAGAAAATAAAAACTTACCAAAACATTGAAGATTATGTTATTGCTAAATCAAGTACATATATTGTTCCCTATTTTTGTATATATAATGCTCCCATGAATGTGCATTATGTTGTGCCCCTGTTTTCAACTTTGTTAAAGATGCGTGATTATACGAATACGAAATTGATATCATAAATAAACATTAATGCAAATGTGAAGGTTGTGGTGGTGAAGCAATTAGACAGACATGGAACAAAATCAAACAAAGAGTTCCTTGCTGAAGTGATGACGTTGAGTCGCCTTCAGCATCCTTATCTTGTGGAACTGATAGGTTATTGTGCCGACGGTGATCAGAGGATACTGGTTTACGAATACATGAAAAAGGGTTCTCTAAATCATCATCTGCATGGTAATTTCTTTTACTTTTTCTACTATAGTTAAGATTCAGCTAATCAAGAAGATAAATTTTAAGAATTCTTATGATTATCAGTTTATCGGTTCAATGACAGACGTTCCACCTGATAGAGAGCCATTAGACTGGATCACAAGGATGAAAGTAGCGTCAGGAGCTGCACAAGCTGTGGAGTATCTGCACGAGAAAGCAAATCCACCCATTATCTGTCGAAACTTAGCGTGTACAAACATTTTGTTGGATGAAAACTTGGAGCCAAAGCTCACAGATTACGGGCTTGTGAAGCTTGCGATTGACTCTGGTAATACTATGCAACAAAGGATAGTGAGTACTATTGGTAGTGCTCCAGAATACGAACAAAACGGTGAGCTCACTCCCAAATCCGATGTTTACAGTTTTGGGATTGTTCTACTCCAGCTCATTACCGGAAGAAAAGCCTTAGATACCTCTCTCCCAGAAGATGAGCAAAATCTTGTCATATGGGTAAGCACAAGGGCCTTCTATACTTTTCATAAATCATCATATTACTTTAGAAAACGATATAACAATAGGTGAAGTTCACATGTTATCTTTACATAGCACCATGAATATATTACACCATAGTTAGATAAGTTACATGAAATATTTGTACGGTACACAAACACTTTCTTTGCTTGAAGAAACTAGGTGTAAGATATTGATCTCCATGTTACCATTGCTCCCAACTGAAAACATTCTTTTCGAGCCAAAAGCACAGACAAATGATTTTTGACTTTAGAATTTCTCACAAGTTTGAATGTGAACTGCTTTCAACACGTACTTCACAAAACTTCATTCGTACACTGATATGTGAACAAAAGATGTTCAGTTTTTTTCATTTAGTTGTTACTTTATTTTTTTGTGAAAGCGTTCGCGTTCATATTCTTTTCATAATAGTTGACAGTTCTAGGATTAAAACAGGCACAACCCTATTTTAAAGATCCAAAGAGGTTTCCAGAAATGGCAGATCCACATTTGAATGGAGCATTTCCAGATAAGAGCTTAAATCAAGCAGTTGGGGTTGCGGCGATGTGTGTACAAGAGGACCCATCTGTTCGACCCATGATCTCTGATGTGGTGGCAGCTCTTAGCTTCCTCACGGTTGCTCCACCACTGCAACCACAACAAGAACATCAGTCACAAATGCATCCTGCTCCAGCTCCTGCTTCTATCAGTGACCCACATGAGGAGACTCGCTCATCATGTTCATCATCTTCAGAAAATCCAGAACAAGATCTTGAAGAATCATCTAGTGACGATACAGATGATATAAGCTGTAGTGATTATGACGATGAAGATGAAGAATACCCTATTAGAATTAAAAGTCACAAAACTAGGTATAATGATGATAGAGCTGGCACCTCATCATCAGAAAGTCTATATAACGAAGACGATTATGGTGAGGATGAAAGCCAGCAGGAAGAAACAGGCTACATATCAAAATCGAAACCAAAAAGCATCAAAAGAAAAGTTACATTTGGAAAAGAAAGAACTAGTGTTAGTAGGAATTCGTCAAAACAAAATACCAAGAGCTTTAAAACACAATCAGGTTCCAGTTTAAGAAAAAAAAGTGTGGATAGGAAACCGTCAAGTAACAAAACAAGAATTGATGCTAATCTAAGCAAGAAGAGTCATGATGTGTTTGATGATCATGATCAAAACAGCAGTGAGCGCATCACATCAAATAACAAGTCAACCTCAAGAAGCAAACAGAGCTTTAAAAGGAACTCAAGCTCCAGTTTGAGAAACAAAAGTGTGGATAGGAAATCATCAAGAAGCAAGAAAAGGGTTGATGGTAATTTGAGCAAGAAAAGCAATAACGTATCCGAAGGTGATCAGAGTAGTAATGAGCCCAATGCCATGTCAAGCTCACGAAGATCAGAAAGCAAAAAGCTAGACAAATCTGAAAGCAATGACTCGTCATTTTCATCCGATAGTGGTAAGTAAAAGCAACAAACTTAAGTGAATTCAGTTCGAGCATGAGAAACCACAATGTAGAAAATATGGATGGAATAAATGGTTGAACGCAAGCTTTAGAGGTATATAAGTTCGAATTAGGAAGTTCAGCTTAGAATCATGTTAAAACATCAGCTAGTGAGTTGTATGTCTTTGTGTGTAATTCATACATTCATCATCATTCGTCATCATCATATACATATTTCACCAAGCTGAATGTGATCAAGCTACAAATAGAAATTAAAATATTGTTACCTTTTTTTTAACGGCATTAAAATTTTGTTACCGAAGATACATTTTCTCTTAATTATTTTTGTTTCTTAATTTCTATGATTTGTGAATTGAAAGGTGTAATGAACTTAACTATTTATAACACGAGGCATGCAGACCCGTGCGATGCACACGGCTTGTGTCAAAAAAATTTCTCATGTGGTTGCTTGCATAATGATTTTGTTAGAATGTTGATGCGTTAGTCTGATTGTGTATACTTTGAGAATTGGCCGTGTAATATATAGATGCGTTGTTGAACATGCAAACTCGTGCGATGCACACGAGTTGTATCTAAGTGTTTATTGCATAATGATTCAGGCTACTTCAAAATAAGCTTTAAGAAATGAATAGTAATAATTAAGTGATCTTTTAAACTTTTTCTCGTGAAATACATGTTGGACCAATGTCAAATAATATTTACATATCTACAATTCTACATCTTTATATATATGCTACGCACCACTCGTAGTTTGCTCAAAGTAAACGAATAGACAAACAATAAAATACAATACAATAATAAAAAATATACAATATGATACTACGTAGTAAAAAAAACATGCGATAATTTCAACCATCCCATAATTTCATTTAACAACAACGTTTTCCAACCTAGCCAAATTAGTAATTTTCGAATGGATTGCACCTGGCCCAATTACAATGACAAAAATGATCAGCCCAAATATGATATCCCTAATATTTAGGTTAGTATAAAATCTCTCAACCCTAATTGCTCTTCTTATTCAAACGCCTGCATCCACTATATTTCCTCTCAAACCAAAACGCATCAACAACATAGATCAATACATCACCATATCCCTCCACAAAGGAAATAGTGTCAAACTATCCGTTGGTTTGTTTAAACGAAGGACGGTTATATTTCAAAACTTGATTGTCTTCTTCTAACTCGTTTCTACAGTGAGATATGGAAAATTTTCAAACGGCAAGCTCTTGTGGTATGGTGGCGAGTGGTGGCGAGGTGCCATGTCAAAAACGCCACCATACCGTTATCTTTCCAAAGGTCTCAGCTAGGTTTTGTTTTTGTGTTTTCTTTAAACGAAACAAAGATAGATTGTAACAGAATTGTTATAAATCTAATCATCAATTTCGAATATAAAAGAGAAGTTTTTCTTCTTGAAGATCTATTTTTTTAAAACATGTTAAAAATCTATGATGATATTCGTTATCGTATATGATCTTGTAAGGTTATGATGTTGTTGCACAACACAAAAGAAAAGAAATTCTGAGATCATTAATTTTCATTAAAGTTCAAATCTGTTATGGGTTGATGATGTGGTTGTAGTTTTGTTGTGATATGAGGAGGATGGGAGTAGGATAGATGAGGAATTGTTGTTCGGTTGTTTTGATTATGGTTTTTCTTCTTGTTCTTGTAGCCGACTCGGTCTAACTCGGTAAATACTGAGTTGACTCCGTCCCTGTCTTGATTCACTTTATTAAATTGCATACGTGCAGTGAACAAAACAAAAGTGATAGGTTTGCACATCCTAATTGGTGGAGTTTATATAGTGACTCATAGTGAGGATATGAAGAGACTTTATAAATAGCAAAGCTTTTGATTTTCTTAATAACTGAAACTATAAAGTTTGTTAAGGAGATAATGGGATGCTAAAAAGACTAAAAGTTGCACAGAATTGAATTCACATGTAAAAATGCATTGATCACTAATCATTAATACTCCATGATATTGAGTTTCAGTATGCAGTTGGGTTTTGTACTTATGGCTCTCTGGGTGAGACAAATCATTTAAAGATACAGCCCCAATAAATTTAGGGGCTCAATCTTTTAGTATACCATTGATCATGCCATTTATTCACATGGATTTGTACAATATACAAAGCTTGTGTTACACAACTTGAAGCCTACACAATATATACATCAATAGAACACACACATAAATTACTTATCTATAACAACAAAGAAAAAAAAGTTCTAAAGCCTAAAGCCTAAAGCTTAAAGCCTAAAGCCTAAAGCCTAAAGCCTAAAGCCTAATTTCGAAATTTCGGGTTCCCTTTCATGGGGATCCCTAATTTCGACCAAAAGAGAAGAGAGGAGAGGTATGAGATGAAAAATGAGGTTTAGGTACCCCCTATTTATAATGTTAGGATTAGGGTTAGCTTTGAGAAAAAGCTACATAATCTCGACACAAATGGTTCCTCCCTCATTAATACTTTGACACAAATGGTCCATCCCTCATTAATACTGCTGTATTAAATGTAAAAACTCTACATATTTTTTGGTATAATCATGAAAGTATGGGGTACTCCTCAAGATGCTTATCAATGTATGCAGTAGGGTTTTGTACTTATGGCTCTTTGAGTGAGACAAATCATTTAAAGATACAGCCCCAATAAATTTAGGACTCAATCTTTTAGTATAACAGATGACATCTAGAATCATACATATCTTGTGAGATCCATGAAATAATGGTAAGTTATGGCTCGTAATCTTTTAATGAAAACAGAAAACTAAATGTCTACGTGTACACGATTTGAAAGGTGTTTTGCAAAGTTGCAAACCATTCAACCTATTTAATTAAGAGTTAATTATATAAGTGGTCTTTGAGGGCAAGAGAAAATGAGAAACGATAGAAAAAAGTTGTTTTGGTAATGGGTTGCTTGTTGTTAGTGTATGTGTTTGTAGAAGATGATATTAAAATAAAAATAAAAATGGGATGTGGTGTGTTATTTACAACCTTTTATGTTTTATATGATTTATTGTTTTTAGCTCTCATTTAATGTGATAATTTTTGTATTGGGTGAAACAAAATGTAAAAAAAAAAGCAATAAAATAAAAAGTCTATGGGGTAGAAATCATAGGACCCAAATATATAAAACTAACATGACGTGTCACCTTTGTTGGCTTTGGCTTTGGTAACCACACTTAAGGGCTGTTTTTTTTAAATTGTTGGCACAAAATAGGGAGAAAAAAATGTTACAAAAGTACCGACGCATTCAGATAAAAAAATACCCGCGGTAACAATAAATTCGCAAAAAAAATAAAAAATAATAAAATAATAAAAAAATAAAATTTTAACTCAAAAATTAACCCGCACTATTAAACATGAGACCGAAAAAATAAACCCGCACAAAATACAATTCTCATTTAAAGCCCATGTTCTCACAAAATTATATTAAAAAAAAACCCCGTATAGCTAAAAAAAAGAAATTTTTAAACATAAGCCCCACACATAAGCCCATATAAGAAAAAAAAACAAACTATTAAACATGAGGCCGAAAAAATAAAACCGCACAAAATAAAAAAAATTAAAATAATAACGCCTCGCGTAGAATAAAACGACGTAGTTTTGTTCTACACGCTACAGTGCTCGGCCCTTTGGGCTCCCAACTTGGGCCAACCCATTTGGTTTTTTTTTTGTAGGCAATGTAAAAAAAACCGCTCGGCACAAAATAGAAATTTTTTTTTACAAAATATTGACTTATTAAGATAAAAAAATACCCGCGACATGAGGCCCAACACATAAGCCCATATATAAAAAAACAAATTATTAAACATGAGACCGAAAAAATAAACCCACACAGAATACAATAAAAAAACGCCATGTTCCTATAAAATTATATTAAAAAAAAACCCGCATAGCCAAAAAAAGAAACCTTTAAACATGAGCCCCAAACATAAGCTTATATAAGAAAAAAAAAACAAACTATTAAACATTTGGCCGAAAAAATAAAACCACACAAAATAAAAAAAATAAAAAATAATAATGCCTCGCAACTACGCGAAAAAAATTAACGACCCGCAGCAACGCGCGAGTAATCATGCTTGTTTCGAATCAATTTCCATAGTTTCAAGAAACTAACAATCTTTGAAGTTACATTTAAAAAAAGAATAAACTAGAAACTTATGAAATACAAGATAAATAGCACACGAATAATGATACTGTGATAGAACCAAACTCTAACAATGGTTCAAAATTGCAAAAAAGAAAGGAAAAAAACCAAACGTGAAAGCAACAATAGATGATGGATATGAGGCAAATTAGAGAACGCTTATCCCTCATACCAACAATTAATTACCTGGACTTGGACAATCGAAGAATTTATTAACATGAAAATAAAATTATCAAAATTGCTTTCTAAAGTTAAGATCAATTTGCATAGGTGTTGTTATAATTTGCTGTTATAATCGAGGAGATGATTGAATGGATGAAGTTTGCTGTCATGGGTGGAAGGATTTTTGGATAGTGGGTGTTGAAGAAGAAAGGGGTAGATGAATATAGAGAGAGAAAAGAGGAAAAAGGGGTAAGATAGTCAAACTTGATATGATAGATAGAAACAACCATAAATTTAGCCCCTTTCATGTTAAGGATGTGCTTCCATAATAAGTTAAAAAGAAACTACTTTTTTTATCATATGCATTAAGGAAAGTTCTCCACTTAGGACATTAAGCTAAAAATAAAGACCCTCTAGGCTGTGTTTTTTTTAACTTAATAGTCTGAGTGGAAACAATTCAATATGGAATCAGGAAAAGTGATCGTTTCTTTTTAACTTATTGTAAAAATGAATCCTAATTGTAAAAGGGTGTAAAAAAGAAAGTCTTCCACATTCAGGATACTCATTATACATATATACCCTTTTTTAACCTTAAACACAAAAACCTCACTCCCATCTCCTCTTCTACTCCCAGGCTACATCGTCGGCGTCGACATTCAACAAATATCTCCTCCACTTCACTCATCCTCCCACCAAAGATTAGTTTGACTTCGTTCTTGCCATCACTCCTTCTCGGGACGACGTTCTTGCCCTCACTTTCTCTTGCCGGGGACGTTCTTGTTGCCGTCGCCTCCTTCAACTTGCCGGCGACGTTCTTGCCGTTGCCGTCGCCGCCTTCAACTTTCCGGCACCATTAATGCCTCTAGCTTGTTGAAAGTGGGGGTTTATTATCTTATGAATTTATGGCATTTGTTTGTTCATTGCTTTGATATATTTCATGAGGATTATTGGTCAATCTCCATGACATAGGTAAAGATCTAGTTTTTTAATTTGGTTTTGGTTCAATTTGGTTGGCATATGGTTTAGATAAACTTTGTAAAGCATGAATTTGTGTGTAATAAATTGAGAATTTTATGATATGAAATTGTTGACAAAGAATGCAATGGTGGATGACGTGAAGATTAATCGGGGATGTTGCAGTATTTATTTGGGTGAAAGGGTAAAAAAGTAATTTTGATACATTCATTAAGAAAAAAAGAAACACAAATTTCTGATCTATCTCTTTTCTCAGCAACACACCTTTTCAAACTAGGATCATTCTACAAAAAGGAGAAAAAAAAAGGAACACCCCCTTAATGCACCTAGCAATAAGATTCAATAACCAAGATTAGTCAAAACTTAATGAGATCAGTTTTAAAATAAGTCAAAACTTAATGAGATCAGTTTTAAAATCAAGAAACTGCATCGCGACAACTCATTTATTTCTAAAGAACAAACAAACCACCAATGATAAACATGAGTTGCTCCCATATAAGGCCAACCAACAATGCTAAAACAAACACCACTTGCTTCGACCGGTAAAAGTCGTCAATTGCGCTAAAATCAAACTAGTTTCTTCGATTGATAATAACTGCCTACCAATTACTTACCTCCATCACAAAAACGACCAGTTAATTGATTAAAACAATGATTCAATAATGTTTCAACCTTTAACAGTCTTTCGGTTGTAAATTAAAAATTGGAAAGCTCAAAAACACCATTCACACAATTCTATTATTTATTTTTGCCATATCTTTAATAATTAATATCTTAACCAAATACTTCTTCCGTCCTAAAATAGATGTTCAAATTTTTATTACGAGATGCCTCAAAATAAATGTCTACTTTGTGTTTTAAACAATCGAAATAAAGTTTAGCATAGATGATATTTAATTGATAGATAGTGTAGTTAGTGAAATGTCTTAAAACATTTTGCAATTTAAAAGTGAATACTTATTTTGGCAAGAAAGGAGTAATAAATCCAAACTGCATTTAAATCAAATATATTTGAAACCTTAATGTCTAGAAATAAAGAAATTATAAACTCATTAGGTTCCATAATCTTATGTACTACAAATACAATGCCTCAATTTCAAAGAATGATTAAAAATGATGTACTGGTACATATCTCTTTTCGTTGGCATGTTCTTTGCCATCCTTGGTGAATAGTACTACCAAAACAACATATCAATTATGTTATGTGTAATATTACTTTAAGACATTAACAAACTTCTGATGAAAAGATCCCTAAAAATGGTGATTTTCTTTTTCTTGTTCTAATCGACCCTCCTTTTTTTGGCATCAAATCCTAATACTGATTGTGTCTAGACAGTAAAATCCTTGGTTTTCTGTTTAGCTGTGTTCTTATCAGGATCCCTGTGTCAATTCGTTTGGGTTTCGTTTTGCTTTTCCTCATCGCTATTTGTTAGGGTTTCGTATAAAACCCTAAATCGATTCTGACTTCCAAAATAAACCCTCAATTGATTATGATCTTATATAAATATGTTCTCTTGTGTTCTTTTTGAATATCAAGGGTTTGGATAATTGGTGGATTTGATTGTTTGATTTGTTTGATTCTGATTGAGATCAAATTCTGTTTGTTTGATATTCAAATTAAGATTTGAGGTTAATAAAGTGATCAGGTTATATTTTTCTATAGGTACCTGCTACGCAAATCGATCTTTGAAAATTGTGTTGCTTCGTGTAATTGATAAAGCAAGTCATCAAATCGCGGTATTAGGAAACGGTATTTTATTGTTATCTTATTCATTGCTCGACTATCAACACACATTCGTCATGATCCGTCTTTCTTAGGGCCTAATAATATCGGCACTGCACATGGGCTCATACTCTTTCTAATGGACCTTTTTTAACAACTCATGCACTTGCCTCTGTAATTCTTCATGCTCTTTGGGGTTCATCCGGTAGGCACTTTTGTAAGTTAATACCAAGGCACGCCAAGTGGGTCAAATTCATGCAATTTTATAGCTTCTTGATCAAACATAAGGCTGGAACTTTAAACAAGGTGGCTGATGCATTAAGTCAAAGGCATATACTATTATCGACGATGCAAATTCAAATTGTTGGAGTTGACATATTTAAAGAGCTTTATGTTAATGATCCTGATCTTGCGGGCATATGGCACAAGTGTCAAGTTCAATCTTACCCACCATATGGTTTCTTTTTGGGAAAGCGTGAGGCATATCCCGTTGTCGCTAACTATGTTAGAAACACTTGGGGTAAATATGGTATGGTTTAATCTATGCTTAACTTATCTAACGGGATACTCTTTCCAGTTTAGCTCTATGGAGGGGTTGGATGTGAAGCTTGAAAATGTTCCATAGTTTATTCGTAGAAATCCACTTATTCTAAAAAAGTGGAATCCAGATGTGAACTTATTGAAAGGAGAAGTAGGTAATGTTTCAGTTTGGGTTAAACTCCATGGTGTCCCTGTGACTACATTTAATGAGGATGGTTTGAGTGCCATTGTTACTAAGATCGGTACTCCTTTGATGTTAGACTCTTATACATCTAACAAGTGCATTCAATCATGGGGTAGATCAAGCTATGCTAGAGCTTTGATTGAGGTTCGGGCTCATGTGGAGTTGAAAGATAATATTGTGGTGGCTATGCCTAAACTTGGTGAGGAGGGGTTCTATACGTGTAATGTTCGTGTTGAGTATGAATGGAAAACTCCCAGATGTACGTGTTGTAAGGTTTTTGGTCATGTTCAGGATGAGTGTCCTAAGAATAAAGTCTCAGATGTGGTGAAGAACATGAAGAAGCCTAGCCATACTCATAGAGGTGTTCCGGTTGGTCCTTAAGTGGGATTTCAACCAACTAAGCAAGTGTATAGACAGGTTTCTAAAAAGAAAAACGTTAGCACTAGTGGTAATAAGAAGAAAGATGTTGGGCCTACTAATGAGGTTAGTAAGACAAACTCATTTGATGTGCTTAATTCAGTTGAAAATGATGTTGATCTGGGTACAAATGGTGGGACTTCAAATCTGACCAATAAAAAGGCTAATTCTAGTGGATCCTCATTATGGAATGCGGAGTCTAGTAGTACTAGTACTACCCCTATAGTTGAAAAAATTGATAAAATGAAAAGACTTATTATTGATGGGACGGCTACCCTTGTGGATGATGAGGGTATTCCGTTGACAAAGGTTGATTCTTCGGGTGATCATGATAATGATGATGAAGTTGCATCGGTTGATAATGATATGGCTAATTTTTTTTGCTTCAAAGGATGTTGGCTATGGTACTAATAGTCTATTTGAACAATGGAAGGGATCTTACGGGAATGGGGAATACGATTATGACCCATACGACGATGATATGTATGAAGGCCATGATATCCCTGACAAGATTCAAGATATATGTGATAATTTTAATATCAAAGTTTGAGGTGGTAAGAAGAAATAGTTTTCTGTTTCTTTTGTAGTCTAGTCTCTTTGTGTTCATTCTTTAAGGAAGTGGTTTTGCCTATGTAACGGGCAGACATGTGAGACTCACTCTCATCCTTTGTACTTAATTGTGTTTTGGTGTAATAAAATTTATCGGGGAAACCCTTTTAAAAAAAAGACATTAAGTTTGTAGTTTTGTTCTATAAGAAGTTATGGTAGCGTTTAGTTGGAGAAATTTTTTTTTAGATTTTTGTTTTCAAATTTGTAAAAAAACGGAGAAGATTTATTTTCCATAAAACATAGAAAACGCGTTCATGTGATATTGTTTTTCATCCTAAAAAAAACAAAGGGGGGTTACAAAGAAAATAAGGAAAACAAATAAAATATGTTTTGTAGTTTCCCTTGTTAAGTTGGAAAATGCATGTTTTGTGTTTTGTAGAGAATTTTGTTGAAAAACAATGATTTGAACGCGATCTCTGTTTTCTTTGTTTTTCACAAAACATTTTGTGAAGACAAAGGTGTTTTCCCTCCAACTAAACGCACCCTAAGCATCTTACACTTTTGTATAGTACGTCCATTCTAAAAGAGTCTATTTTGTCGAGGTTTGGAGAATAAATCAAATATGTGGTTTAGAAACGAATGCATGATCCAATCATTGCGTGTAGGGTATTGTTTGCATAGTTTTGGTTTCAAACTGTGAGTCTCGAGTGTCGGCTAGCTAAGAATCCCGACATCTGGACTCTTTTAGACAGTGATATCTCGTTAGTTCATTTACTTGTGTGAGTGTTCAATATACTATACCGTATAGTAGTTTATATACATTGGCCAGAGGTTCCTCTGGAAGAGTCTTTTTAATCTCGGGGTTATCCAGAGGCTAAGGGTAGGATATGTCTACTATTCACCTCCATGATACTTAGCTCCGACGGAATTGAGTATGTTGTTGTTCTTGTTGTTTTGTTGTATAGTAGTTCACATGGACAAAAATGAGATATTTTGGAAGTTGTTGCAGACTTATTGTATGATTATAAGTACTAAAGTTGCCCTATACATAAAAGATTTCTCAGCTAAAATTTGATGTTGCATTTAAAAAAATACATGTTTTACAAAAAATTACATTTTTTTACAAAAATCGAGTGTGTAGCTCATGCCAAATCACTCCCGCAATCTGGATGTCTCGAACCTTAAACTAAAATCGAGTGTGTAGCCCATGCCAAATCAGTCCCGCAATCTGGATGTCTCGAACCTTAAACTTTCCGTTTACTTTGACACGCTTGTAAAATCTAAACATATTTGGTAATATATATTTTCAATGGACTGGAAGGATCATGCCAAAAGGAGTAAAATTTTCTTACGACACTCATGTGCATTCACCCAAAATGCATATAAAATTGCGATACAGACCGGGTACTAGCTAGATAGGGGCATAGGGCCCATTCCGTGACATTGGTTTGAGCCCACTATACCGATATGTTTAAATTGGGCTTATGTTTGGGCCTGTATGAACCACACAGTCACACATGATTTCCAACAGCTCATGCAAGGTGATACAGATAAAAAAACATAAGTTTCACACGAGTTGATAGCTTAGTCACTTTTTTTTTGCGAAAGGTTAATTTTTATATTAATAAACAATGACAAATACATCAATCCAGAAAAAGGAATAGACATACCTATTCTTTTTTTTATACTACCAAACAAATACACAATGAAAAAACAAAGAATGTATGACAATACATCCATAACATTTCGGATACATGAAGAATTATCTCGGACAAAGCTAGATAGCATAGTCTGACACTTAAGCCAAACACATGCTTATAGGATCAGATACCAAATACTAACTCACTGATTCACCTTTTATGCACTAAAAGACCACAACCTCTTGACTACATTTTCAAATTCAATTCATCCTCAAACGATTCAACCTACATCCACAATGATTTGAGATGAAATTGAGCAGGCATCATCAAGTGGGATATAGCTCCCATTCACACTAAAAGAGGGGCTATTCCTGTCATACACTGTCCACCCAGACATCACTAGACAAGGAACACACTCTCTCAATTAGATCCATCCTAACCTATAAGGACAGTGTATTGGGTGGACCAAGAAGGTTCGTCTTTCACACACTCTTTATTCCACCCATCATACACTGTCCACCCAGACGATATACCCTTCTCAATGGATAGTCCTACCTTATGGTACATTCATCTGAATTAAACCTCTTACTGACCCAACATAGCTTATCAGATCCCTACCAAGGCCAATACTAGAAAAGCTATGTGGCTCAAATAAGTACACTCACACCAGATAAACTCCAAACTACAAGCAACTATCCATTGTATGGTCTACAAAAATACTCAAAGCTAAACAGAGGATCCAAACACCCCTTTAACTTATAGATTGGATATTTTTGAACTTAATATCCCATTCTCTAGCCACTGCCTGAACATTGACTGAATTTTTGACTTTCAAGCTTAGTAATCTTAACTCTGTAGTATCCAAAATAACCTCAGTTAGAACTTTTGCGGATCTTTTTTCACTAGTAAAACACCTTTTATTTCTTTCTTGCCAAATGTAGTATACCTAAGCTCCAAAAACAATTTTACTAACAATACTTTTAATAGCTCTGCAATGACCAACAACCATATGATGGACAATATCTATCCACTTCTGTTTAAACCCCTTCAAATATCATTTATCCTTAACTGCATCCAATACATCAGCAGCATATTTGCATTGAAAAAAGAGGTGGTCATGAGAATCCATACAAAGGCTGCAAAGAGAACATTTCATATTAGCATCACTGTTCCATTGAAAGATCATGTCTTGGGTTTGCAGTTTGCCCAATATATCCATCCAAAGCACAAAGGTATGGCTAGGGATACATTGAGATAACCACACCAAATTTTTCCAGCAAACATCATGATGGTTAATTTTATAATCATACAAAGTTTGCTTAACAGAAAAGTTCTTAAGGATTCCACTCCTACACCTCTATTGGCGGGTTACTACCGAAGGTTTATTGAGAATTTCTCCAAGATCGCAAAGCCCCTCACCCTGTTGACTCAAAAGAAT
>BQNB010057035.1:1207-36890 GCA_026074375.1 Tanacetum coccineum
GTCGATGCATCTTGGATATGCGGTTATAGTTACTTCTTATCCTTCTTATTTTAAGAAAACTTCTCATTTGATCATAACTCTTACATATATATATTATATATTATATATATATATATAATAAAAGAAGGTTTTTTTTAAATGTTGCTTATGTCACAAATGACATCACTAATGACATCATAAATGATGTCACTAATACCAACATGGAAATGCAAATTATTAACTATGAAGTCCTTCATTTCATTTAACTCTGCCATTTAATGGAGATTGTGTGACTTTTGACTCACAATTAATATGAGCCGAAAATTATGCAAGGTTACCATAAATACAATGTGCTTTTATTCTCCCATAAATCAAGCGTTTCTTTCACACAAATTATATGATAGGTTCAAAATTCAAACGATTACTCATCACGGGTATATCTTCATTGCTATCGCCATACTTTTTTTTATGTTTAAATTCACACTCAATGTTTCATCTTCTTTTTTATTAATACGTTTCAAGTTTCAATTTTCACAGGTTGATTTGGAGATGTCGAGATAAACCCAATTGAAGAATGAAATTCAAGATGTCTTTTATTCTAACTCAAATTTGGTTTGGTTCATTCGAGTAACATCCATATCTTTTGCTGCTTAATTATAATTATAATTATAATTTTAATAAACAATTTTTTTATTGATTGAAGGTCTAGATTCATAAATTTGATATTATTTTGGTGATTTGAATTCACAAGCTCGACGTCTCTTTTTTCTCAATATCGAAAGTTCATTCATCTCATTTTCGAAGGTATGTATAAATCGAAATTTATGACTAAATGTTATGTGTCAATCAGATTAATACAAAATTAAGGGTTTATGTAATTATCGCTTTAAGCAAGATCTTTCCAAAAGAATCAATTGTTCCAGGTCAGCAAGAAACTAGAACCGGAAGGTAATCTATGATTTGTGACTTTCACTCTCTGTGATTATAAAAGTAAGGTGCTTTGCTATAATTTATAAATTTGATTACTGTACTTTATTCTAAAATTGCTCATTGTGACTTGATTTTCATTCATATTTATTTATTATTGTTAAAACTGGTGGGTCGATCTATTCTCCTTTTTAGTCCAGTTTTGTTTGAAGTTTGTAAATACTTGTGTTAATCTGTTAAAATTAATTTTAAATAAACTATTACTTGGTCTTTTTATCTCCAATTGCAAGCATGAATCTTAAAACTATATCTGTTAAATAAACTATTACTTGGTCTTTCAAAATTTTCCGTTAAACGTTTGAGAATTAAATTTTCATAAATTTAAGTGTTTGAACTTTGGTTTTTTAAACTTTTTATAAGCTACCCGTGATTTATCACGGGTTTATAGGCTATTATGTAGTTATCGCTTCAGGCAAGATCTTTCCAGAAGAATCAATTGTTCCAGGTCATCAAGAAACTAGAACCGGAAGGTAATCTATGATTTGTGACTTTCACACTCTGTGATTATAAAAGTAAGGTGCCATGCTCTAATTTATAAATTTGATTACTGTGCTTTATTCTAAAATAGCTCATTGTGACTTGATTTTCATTCATATTTATTTATTATTGTTAAAACTGGTGGGTCGATCTATTATCTTTTTAGTCCAGTTTTGCTTGAAGTTTGTAAATACTTGTGTTAGTTTGTTAAAATTATTCTTAAATAAACTATTACTTGGTCTTTTTATCTCCAATTGCAAGCATGAATCTTAAAACTATATCTGTTAAATAAACTATTACTTGGTCTTTCGAAATTTTCCGCTAAACGTTTGAGAATTAAATTTTCATAAATTTATGTGTTTGAACTTTGCTTTTTTAAACTTTTTATAAGCCACCCGTGATTTATCACGGGTTTATAGGCTAGTATATATATTAATAGTATAGTTTGGGTAGATGGCGAGTTTGGCCCCTGGAGATTGGGGTGGATAATGAAACTTAATAATATTTTGCGCAGCTTTAGTCCTTGTGATGAGTCATACTTTACGGCGTAACGGCATCAACCACGTTACGTCGTAAACCTTCTGACGCAGCATTTCATCTTCAAGTATAAAATTGGTTACGGCGTAATCTTAACAACACGTTGCGCCGTAACCCTTAGTCATCATTAATATCTTTACCATAATAATATTTTACGGCGTAACGCGTACGGGACGTTACGCCGTAATGCCTCGTCATCACCAAATATTTGTTATTAATAAATGATTACGGCGTAACTCATGCGGGACGTTACGCCGTAAAGTCTTCTAAACATTATTTCTCTTGTAATAATATTACGGCGGAATCCATAATTATGCCGTAATTCTTCCTTAATGCGGATTTTGATATAAAAAGCCGTTTTTCCGCATCTTTTCCGTTCCATTGCCTTTAATTACCTGAATTCAAAATATTAACAAATTAAGTACCAATATGCTATAAAGCAAGGCAATAAACGTGGGAATTTGATATGAAAAAGTATTAAATATTTGATGTTATCAAATATCCCACCGCTTGACTTTTACTTGCCCTCAAGTAGAACCTTTTAAATAATTCTCAAAAAGATATCTCCCTATGTTTTTAAGGAAGATATGAATTTAAAAATCACTTATGCTAGAAAATTCTAAACCGAGCACCTCACAAAAGGAAAAACAAATCACACTCATACTCTCACTAATCCATGTGTTTCATTTTTGGTGATCACTCAACTGCTCAGTCATAGCATGTATTCTATCATAAGCTTGGAAAGTACACAAATCTCCACCAACTGGAGTTAGGGTCTACACAATTCTCAAAGGAAACATGGGTGACATTGGTTTATTGGGTGATAAAGGGTTAAGATAGACATGGGATACACATTTAATGGTTGTTAAGATAAAAACACAAAACAAATAGTCATATAGATCTAAGGTATTCATAATCGGCTACTGTCCATCTATAGTCCAAGTCTTCTAGTGCGAACACTTGATCATATCTTCACAATGGGTTAGCTAATAATGAGATCTTGCGGAGTATGTTAACCCATAATCTAGGATGGCTTATAGTTGCACCATCCTCCTCATCACTAGGTGGCTTATAGTTGCACCACCCGTAGTCGGTTTTATAATACGTAACCGACCTCATGAGCTATTACATTAAGTGGCTTATATTTGCACCATCTAATTCTTTAATTTTTTTTATTTTTGCTCCTGGATATAAACAACACATCCCCCCACTTAAGATAAACAGTATCGAAAGTGACAATATCGGGGGGTCTTCTATGATCAATATAATATGTCATCAATGAAAGTGCTAATTTCGAACCATTTTCCCCGAACCATGGACTTAGGTAGCCAAAAATTTCAACACAAAGAAAAATAGACTACAGGGTAGGCTAAGGTGAAATGGTGTAACGAAACATATAGGGTTTAAACATGGATTGGCTTAACAAGGTGGTCTAGGGATATCTTGCACTAACATTGAGTGCAACAAAGGGTTTTACACGGGAAGGTCGACAAGTCAGTGTGACAAGTCGATAAACACACACATAAAGGCTATTTGGGTGAATTCCTAATATTATGCCTTCTTGAACTGCCTATTGCAACTAATCAATTCGGTTTTGAATTGATGTAGAGGCCAAGTTCTAAAGTCTACAATACTACCGGCACACTCATATTTTTTGTGGATTTTTATATAATAGATGAAAACGGGATTATTAGGCTTAACCTCACCAATAGGAATAAAGGGTTATAGTGCGCTCGACAAAGATTAATTCTAGTTTATTAGGAAAAACATGTCAAAAATTTTAAAATTGGCACAATTTTTCAAAGAAAACTAGAAGATCGAAGGCAAATATTAGTCAAGTGATAATTCTACTCCCATCCCCCCACTTGGTTTGTACAATGTTCCTATTGTACAATTAAGGAAATGAAAATTCAAGAACAAGAGTAGAATTAGAACGGAAGACTCCCCTGGATTTGCTCGGTACAATGAAGAGACAACATGCTTCAAGCCATGCTCCAAGTCTGCTTCTTTGAGCACTTCTACCATCACAGGAAACTTCACCATCCTCCTATAAAGCATTCAACTAGATTGGTTTGGAATGCTTCCTCGCAGCTTGATTAGCATCCTAGCACCCCTCTTGTGCATTACTTGTATATCTGCAAGAAAGACTAATACCAAAAGCATAAACCAGGATAAAAAGCACCAAATAGCACAAAATATACAAAACTTTACAAGACCTAACTCATTTTCGTAGGAATCACAGTTGCATTTAGCGTATGCAACAAGCCTTTTAAACCACTTGGTGGCCCAAGTGGACGAGTGAATTCTCGTGAGGGTTTCCAGAGAACATACCCGCAAAGTTCATTTACCAATATACACGGTTTTGTAAAATTTCAAACAATTTAATGATATTCAGGAAAGGATTACGGCGTAACCGTCAGAGTCAGTTACGCCGTAATTATGTGGTAATAATTTTGAATTTTTTTTGGAACTAGTTACGGCGTAATCATATGAAACATTATGCCGTAACCACAATAATTACGCCGTAACCATTATGGTTACGCCGTAACTTGCTGTATTTCAGCAACCACATTACCACATGATATGAGTCGAATTGCCCCTCAAAATCCATCCCCTGTAAAACCAAGTAAGAAAAATGCAAAACCAACTACATACTAAACTAATAGGATAAGTCGGGTTGTCTCCCGAGAAGCACTTTTCTTTATGACAGAGTCTTTAAAGTTAGACTCCTTCCACCATCATCCAGGATATCCTTGAATCTTGTCTATTACTACCTTAAGCAGTAACAACAAGAACTTCTCAACCTGTTATAATTGCTCTTCCTGCACACTATCACAGCTCGTGCATTAAATGTGTAAAACAATAAAACCGAGCAACGAAGAGAAGCATACATGTTTTTAGCAACTACTTGACTTAGAAATACATCACATGAAAAATCATTAAGGTTACCAGGCTCAATTTTTAAACACTGATGAAATTTTAAAGTACAAGTAGTGCTCCAATTATTTTTGTGTCCCAAACCAGAGATCGTAGCTTCAAGTCGTAACAAGCACTACCAAGTTACGCAAAAACAAGGTTTGAAACGAATTTTTTAAAGATTTTTAAGTTATATATATATATATGTTACGACGTAACCTAATGAACTGGTTACGTCGTAATAGAACAAGTTACGGCGTAATCAAAAGAGTTACGCCGTAACGACACTCATGCAAGCACACAGAAATAGGGGGAGAACAGAAGGGAAAGCACATACAAACAAACACACATATATCAATCAAACAATCAAAAACAACAAAAATTGTTCCCCGGCAGCGACGCCAAAAACTTGATGCGTAATTTCTTTTAAATAAAACTACGTTGGGTTTTACATTTATAAAACCTTAACTACCTCGACTATTCCTACACACTAAAGAGTAGTGTACCCTATCGTGTATAGTGTAGTGATTGGTAAGCACGAGTGTCGACCCAAAGAACGGTTTGTGTCTCTAATTGTCTAATCGAAATTATTTTCTACCTAAGAAAGCATTAAAGAAAGCATTTTGAGTTTTAGTATAATTATTGTAGGATGTTTGGGTGGTAAGCCTTGCTGTCAAAAAGGAAAATGGTATAGTGGTGGACAACTAGAAAGGAAGAACGCAATTAATTACTATGATCTCTAGTGCAATGTCTTGTCGCAATTTTACAGCCACTTATTTTATGAGATACACTTAATCCTAAATAGGTGGTCTCCTAATTAGCTTGCACACTGAACCGAGTATTAATGTGAAGGGATCGCCTAATTGATCTAGGACGAACGACTACAGGTATTGGTCAACTTGCAGACAATCGTGCGTGCCAAAGTCTTTGAGATCATATAGATCATTGACTACACTCAACCTCAAATCAATACCTACTTAGGTCACAAGGATCACTTAAATGCACTAAATAAAATAATAAAGATAGCGATAAAACAACGAGATCGTGACTTAATAATCAAAAAGATAATTAAATAATTAATTGCCAAGAACACATAATAAAACACAATTAATAATATATCAACAATAAATTAAATCGCATGATCTGCTCAATCAAAATAATAATTAAATTATATTGACCAAAATAAATTAAAGTATGATTACAAACTATGCTAATATAATGCTCTTGATCCCCTAGTCGAACGCCATAGCAAACCCCGAAGGGTTTGCCTTACACCTACTGTCGAACACCTTTTTCCCTTTTCTTGATGTCGGCTAAGAACCACCGAATGAGAAGTAATGACTCAAAATATTCCAACGAGTGGAATATATATATACTAATAGTATAGTTTGGGTAGATGGCGAGTTTGGCCCCTGGAGATAGGGGTGGATAATGAAACTTAATAATATTTTACGCAGCTTTAGTCCCTGTGATGAGTCATACTTTACGGCGTAACGGCATCGACCACGTTATGCCGTAAACCTTCTGACGCAACATTTCATCTTCAAGTATAAAATTGGTTACGGCGTAATCTTAACAACACGTTGCGCCGTAACCCTTAGTCATCATCAATATCTTTTCCATAATAATATTTTACGGCGTAACTCGTACGGGATGTTACGCCGTAATGCCTCGTTAGCACCAAATCTTTGTTATTAATAAATGATTACGACGTAACTCCTGCGGGACGTTACGCCGTAAAGTCTTCTAAGCATTATTTCTCTTGTAATAATATTACGGCGGAATCCATAATTATGCAGTAATTCTTCCATAATGCGGATTTTGATATAAAAAGCCGTTTTTCCGTATCTTTTCTGTTCCATTGCCTTTAATTACCTGAATTCAAAATATTAACAAATTAAGTACCAAAATGCTATAAAGCAAGACAATAAACGTGAGAATTTGGTATGAAAAAGTATTAAATATTTGATGTTATCATTATACATGAAATGTTTAGTGCTCACTGCTTGTTAATTTTTTAAGTAAAGACTGTTTAAACACAACCCAAAGGATAGTTGTTAGCAAAACCCATTTAACTAAAAGGCTTGTAACTGGTTGTTGTGAGATGTCGTGGGATGCTTCCTACTAAATAGTTGCGAGTTTAAGTTTCCTTATACATAGGTATTTGTGTTATTGTATTGTATATAACATGGGGTTAAGTGTTTTAAAACGAGGGATGATGTGGTCACGCACTGTGGTGAAGCATTTTTAACCGTGAATATAAATGTTTAATAATTTAAATATAATTTTTTAAAACATAAGACATTTGGCTTAAAATTAAACAACTATAAGAAATGATAATTATAACATTGCATCATTCATATTAAGAGCACGTCACCACAATACACTACATTTCCGCAAGGAAAGAGACAGTGAGTTCAGATGCTATTTTCGAGCAATTTATCCGTGTTCAGAACATCAACGGGTTAACCATAAAATGAAGAATCCTATAACTAATGGTTTACCAGTTGATACTTTAAACACAAATAAAATGGCCGATAATAAATACAACAAATTCCATTTAAAACACGTTATAAGTAAATAAATTCTTGCTTTGTCATCCTGGAAGAGAACAGGAGTTTTTATTCTTCCAATAATTCTGGAGCATTGTTTTCTTCAAATCGCCTTCAAAATCGTACTCATCTCCCGTTATTTCTTGATTGAAACCTTATAAACCATGTGTTACCGGCATGACCAGAGACACTCTGGTCCAGCAATTCAGTGTTCACAAGAAATACAACATCTCTAAAGAATCCTGATTCATTGAATTGAGACAGTTCGTGCGACAACAAACGACAAAAGTTGGTAAAAAAATAAAGGTTAAAACTGACTGAAACTAATTTTTTTCATATACATTACAAAAAAGCTAAGAATCAAATCAAATATAAGAGATACTTAGAAAGAACCTACCACCTACACATAACATGAACCACCATCACACATTATCACGACATGCGCGTTTTCATAAAACCCCAAGACAATAATACATAAAATAGTAAAGTTGGAATAATAATTAAAGGTGCTTATAACAGTTCCCGAACGTGTTGTATCCACAGAACGTCCCACGTTCGGCTGAAGAAAACTCTGCAGTCGCCACATCATGAGATAAGGGTATTTATAAGATCTTCTCGCATTTCCGTAGCAACACCCGTTATAACCAACATAAGCCACCTAAAACATTGTTCGCTTTGTATTCAGAATATGCACGTAATATAAAATAAACATCCTAAGATTGGAGTAAGGAGGATGGAAGAAACTGATACAAAAGTCTTCCAATAAATGGCGAAAGGCAATTGCTAAACACAAAGAAGTTCAGATAACGACTCTTTCGTGCCACAGTTTTACAACACCTTTGCCTCGCATCCATTTCCTTCAAACGCATTATTGGAAAATATTAATAGCGTTTCCTCTTATCCTCCTTACACCAATGCTAGCATGACAACTTATCATATCATGGACAACCTAAATAAAAAAGACGAACAATGCTTCGGTGAATGCAGGCAAGACAGGTATGCATTGGCTCAGACAGTCTAACGTCAGCAGATCGCAATTGCAACCGGGTTACCAGGTCATCAAAGCCAAGCAGTAACGAACCTAAAAGGTGACGACGACAAATGCATAAAGAAAACAGTAGTTGTTTAATTACAAATTTTGCCAACAGCGGTACCATGACAAAAAGAAAACATTTTTTGAAAACAATAAATACCATACCTAAAGGAAACCGTTTAGCCGCCAGAGATGTTTTCGACATAATACTTTCGCTAGCATCATCAGCCAAAACTGGTTAGCCTATCGCCTTTCACACCAAGTCATTCTTTACCCAATGCCCACAACCACCACACATTGATGCACCACCTAAAAAAACACTGACTAAATAACCGAGAATACAAATGTTAAAAACACAACGAATATGCGAGAGCTACTAACATAACAGCAGGGTGCACACATGGAAGCTTTATTTTAACTACAAAATGTCTTAGTTTTAAGATCACAGACTCTTGTATATTTAAACGTCGCCACTTTTACCTTAAAAAGTACGAACAAACGAAGAGCGGCCTATCTTAAATGAAAAGGTGATGATAGAAAGAACGAAAAAGGGATCATAGGGAACCGACTTTCCGTTCCCCACTCCGCATTTGGTTCCTGCATGGATCGGTAAAGAATCAACTTGTTCCCTCGGCTTCTGAAGGCAAGGCAACATCATTTCGGACATACCCCGTAACCTAAATTCTCTTTCAAGCATTATAAAGAACCCGTGCATCGATTTCTTCCATCCTTCTCACGATAAAATCAGTTTGGAGAACCTAAATACAAAACATAATAATTGGACCAACAACAGTCACACATGTTTTTTCCATGACAAACTGAAGAGTAAACACGTTAGTAAATTATCAACCCAAACAACCAGCACAATAATTAAATCTACAAATATATTGCGTAAAAATATATGTCAAACTCTATTCCCTAACATCAATTACTGCTAATACAAAGCATCAACGTTAAAGACAGAATATGTAACCACATTGTCGCAAATCCGGTTTGTGAAAACATTGTAGGACGCCATCTACAGAAATCCAACGGTACACCTATGAACGCAAAACTGAAAAAATTAATCCACACCTCAAAACATATTTCGCTGTAACCTAACAAAATAAAGTTTGCATCACTTGTAATTACACACGACATGACCAACGTCATTGCTATACAACCGTAACTATGCCAAAACAAGAGTCTGGAGACAACACTTTAATAAAAAACAGAAACAACTATTTACATCAGGCACTATAAAACATAGCATAGCAAAACATGTGATAATTTTGTTACTTTGAAACACAAACAAAGGACGACACAGTCCAACGCAAACCCCAACCACATAATATTAATGCAACAAAACTTCTAGTAGCACTACAAACCATATCATCGCAAAACATCTGACACCATGCACTATAAAACAAAACATATACAGATGGAAATTTCATTACTTTCAAACACAAACAAATGCGACACAGTTTATCGCAAACCCCAAAAGACATACATTTCATCTAACGAAACTTCCAGTAGCACTACAAACCATAACATCGCAAAAAAATTGCCATTTTTATTACCTCCAGACACAAAGAATGACTTCAACAATCTGAAAAAAACCCTTAAACAATACAATCTATGGTCATAAAAAATGTAAAGCGTACTATTAAAGGCAAAATATGTACCTGCACCGTCGGCAATCCATTGAGCAAAAGCCTTGTCATGCACCATGCACAGAATGCCCAAAGCAACAACATCAACGACAATCTGAAAAAACAAAATCAAACATAAAAGCGTACACCCAATGAGGCACGAGACTCTCAAATGCAAGAAAAATTGCGCAGCTCCAAAGACACAACTACACATGCAAATACACGTTTCCAGCCTGCCAAACGCAGACCAAAAACGCTTAACACTATTTATAATTATACACAACTAACATCACTAGCAAAACAACGACATATTTATTAGTTTCAGACATACACTAAAGCTTAAACACTCTAACAAAACACTAAACGACATAGTTTCGGCAAGACCAAGAACGCGTCGTTTCAGACCACACCATCACCAAACCCCCCAGGACACGACCCAATCACCCTACTCGCGCGACTATTTAATACTTTTGTATACCGGCCTAATTTGTTACTTTCTGACACACACACAGCCTTAAACATCCCAACAATAACACTAAACGACGCGGTTTTGGCAAGACCGAAAACGTGTCTTTTCAGATCACCACACCTATCAACCAATCCTAACACGCAAGGATTACACGCTTTTGTCTAGCCACCTATTTTATAAATACATAAGCAATTAAACCCCAAAAATGCAAGACTGTGACACGTAATAACCGCATCTAAAATAGACATATTAAATCCTACAAAACTACAACATGCAACAACCTTACTTTAAAAATCAGCATCCAACACAAACATTAACACATGTCACTTTACTTTTTACCAACACTTGCCACATGCAAACCATAATTAGCTGCTCCGATCATATTCTCAACCAAAACCCTTAAAACAATTAGAAAAAGAACGATTACAACATGCAACAACCTTAAGCAAGAAATTAACAGTTTTAAACTTCAAAATTAAAAAACCCCAATATTACACACCATTACCGATCGATAAAGTGGGTAGATAAAATTGTATTACTTACATGCAACCATAAATGATTTTTGTGTTAATCTTCTTGCTCTAGATCTTGTGTCTATGTGTGTGGATTTTTTTTATGCAACGTGTGCATGTGTGTCAGGATTTATGCGTGTGTGTGAAGTGTGTTTTTTTCCCGCCTGTGTACATAGGCTGTCACACCTCACTCGAGACGAAAACACGAGGCGTGACTGATAAGAACCGTCATAAGAAATTGATATGAAATACATAGAGAGATCACTACATGAATATCCAAAACAAAGATTTATAATGACATTGGACACAAGCAGGGACTTGCATCGCAAAGTCAATAATACACAATATAGTCTTAATTGTCATAAGATCCCACATATCAGGATAAGTATGCAACAGAAACAACAATTCACGAAAGTCATAAAACACAAACAAATGAAATTTGCCCAAGGATAATGACCCAAAAGGGTTTCATCTTAAGTCTCTCTAGGCAAGGCATGAAGCACTATCCTCTTTAAGCATCCTTATTGTTATAACCTAAAAATAGATACTCGAAAACGTCAACATAAAGTTGGTGAGCTCGTAGGTTTAAGTAGTAAACCCATTTGTTGTGCATAATAAAGATTGTAGGAAAATAGCGAGTAAAATATACACATACGAGCACTTAATTGAAATCACACATGCGCAACAACTGAACCGCATGACTGCAAACACACATTCTTTAGCCAAATTATATTCACCCTCGGTCAAAAGTCCACTGTTTGAAACCACACAATACTACCCAGGGGTGGGGGTGTCAACCCAAATAGTATTATCAATATATCCTTCGTCTCCAACCCGTAGTGAAATAGTTGTGCATCTTTGTATCTCACATAGTAAATCCACACATTAAGGCACTCATTGCAATCAAAACACACATCTTGTCCAGAACATGACAAAATTGTATCACAGCATGAAAAGCATTCAAAACATCATTTGAGTATCATTTTCCCCTAAGGAAAAACATAAGTAAAAAGGGATATGAACTCACCTTAAAACGCAAGAATGTTAAGTGCGAGAGCGGCTTGATAACTTTGACAATCTAGGAACCCAATGATCACGTGCCTCTACCAACGACTTAAAGTAAGCAAATAATACTTAATTAGACTCCTAACAATATGCTCAGACACTATGACGTTTATTTATTTGACCATACTACTAGACTAGTCGTTTTCCAACACTTATACATTTTTCACCTAAAATCATAAACTGTCCCGTTTTTAACGTTGTCTCGGACGATTGTTTTCAACTAGTTCTACTAGGCCAATGACCAAGCCCTTAACACAAGTCATTGTACTATGTTTTAAGAGTATTCTTAAATTTTTGTGGATTTTATAAAGCACTTTAACCCAATCATTTAGACCAAACCAAAATCAAAGTCAGTTTCGAACACACTTTAGAAATTAAATGACTAGAGGGTCTTAACCAAAGTTTTGAGTTCTAGGCCTCTGAGATCATCAAGTAGACACATTAAGCGAATCATAAATCAATTTTTCATGCATTGATATGCATGAGTGTGAAGGTTATACACATTTTAACTCACTTATTCAAATCTAAAAAAATGACACTTCTGACACACCATTTTATTTTACTATTTTGGACGATCAAATGAAAAGGTCTTTTTACAAATCGACCATGGTTGAATAGCTAATTCAAGTACTTCATTTTAGATCCAAGAAACATGCTAAAACACTAAATTTTGACCAAATTAAGGTCCAAACAAATTGACCTTGCAAATCTGGGATTTAAGAACTGTTTTGACACCTCAGTTTGTTTCACATTGGAACGACTAAATAAATGATATTTTAACAAATCTACCATTGTTAGAAAGGTAACTCAAAATACTTCACTCTAGGCTCAAGAATCAAGTTAAAACAATAATTTGTGACCAAGTTATGACCAAATCAAGTTGACACAAAAGTAAACACAACAAGCTCGCTGAAAAATCCAAGCCATTTGGATGCACTTTTACCAATCAAAACTACCAAAAACGACCAAGACCAGCTCAAATATTCTTTTAGACACGTCTTAGAATCATTTTAACACCCTAATCCCAGTAGATACATATATCAAAATTCCCATAAAGATAATGTGAAAGAAAAGTACAAACACTTGATTTTAAGAGCTTTTTGGTGCAAGATAAACACAAATCGTCTTGCACCTTGGTTTTACCTTTATAAATTCGATATAATGATGAAAATGACTGTAGGGGGGAGGGTCCTGAAATTGTATGTGTGTGTGTGTGTGTGGAAGTTCGTTCATTACGTGTACGAGTCTCGGTCATTTAATTAGTTAATGTTGTAATAGTATAATATCGGGAATCGGGCTCGATAGTTAATCTAATATTGTATATGTTTCGGGTTTAATCCCAAGCAAAACCCGAGCCCGGGTCCTAGTTAAATATCCCGCGCGTCATTTAACGCGACGGGGTATATAAACTCTTTTCTATTTAGAAAAGAGTTAGTTGTTCATTTTCTAAATAATATCATTTTCCATATTCTCTCTCTCTCTCTCTCTCTCTCTCTCTCTCTCTCTCACTCTCTCTCTCTCTCTCTCTCTCTCTCTCTCTCTCTCTCTCTCTTCTTTCTCTCTCTAGAACAACTCACCTCTCTTTCTCATTTCTAGTTCTTGATCCGTGATTGATTCGTGTTATGAAGTGTTAAACGGGATCCTACAATTGGCATCAGAGCGACGTGTGGATTCGTGGTTGATTTGTGTGGTTAAAAGAATCAAATTCGTGCTTATTTTTGGTTCTAAAAACCCACGGCTCAAAAAGCTTATTTGGGCTTAATTGGTTGATTAATCTTGGTGTTTCTCGTGTTATACATGCTAAGGAAGAAGCATTGTTACTCCTACAAGTGATCCTCAAGCCTCAAGATCAAAAACGAAGATATAAGGTTCGAATTTTATTGTGTGTTCTTCGTGGAGGTTTGCTAAATTTTGGACGATTCTCAAAGAAATACGAGTTAAGGTGTGTTTAAACTTGATATACACACTTAGTATTACATGGTAAAGCTTTATTTCGTGGGAAATAAGCTCATTTGGAATGAATATGCAAAAATCGAGCATGGTGTTCATCATGGCGGTTTGGTAAGATAAGGGACAAGATCCACGTTTTTAGGAAAAAGTCAAAGGCGAGTTGCTGGTCAAAGGTGAGTTGCTCACATAGCCGGCGAGTTGTCAATAGGTTTAGCAGCGGTTTGCTTATTTTAATTCAGGAGGCGAGTTGCTAAACGGCGAGTTGCTAAACGGCGAGTTGCTAAACGGCGAGTTGCTAAACGGCGAGTTGCTAAACGGCGAGTTACCAAACGGCGAGTTGCTCAAAGGAACAGGCAGCGAGTTAGTCAGACTAGGCAGCGGTTTGGTTATTTTAAATATACGGCGAGTTGTCAAAAGAAGCAGCGGTTTGATATAAAAAAATAAAAAAAAAGAGTATCAAAAGAGTATCCAGACGACACCCCTTTTAGCGACACTTTTTGGCGGAAAAATTAAGTATTTTGTAATCTTTTTTCTATAGTCTTTTTAACTTATTTTTACATCAAATTCAAATTTTGGTAATAGGGTAAAAATTATTTCGGTCGACACCTTTTTAGCGACACTTTTTGGCGGGAAAAATTAAGTAAAATATAATTTTTTCTTTAGCCTTTTTAGCTTATTTTTACACCAAATTTAGATTTTGGTAATAGGGTAAAATTTAATTTTTTTTCATAATCCAACTGCGCCAAATTTCAAACAAATCAACAAACCAAACACCACAACCAATTATTCATTTACGGTTTTTCTATTGATTTTGTAAAATCCCGGTAAACTTCTTATCGGTTTAAATTTTAGACTTATAAAATCCCGTGAACGTTAATTGCATTTATAACCAATACATCAAAATGTCTAATATGTCAGAAGATATTCAGTATGCCGGTTCCGATACCCGCCCACCAATGCTTGACAGAACAGACTTTGAATCTTGGCAACAACGCATTCGTCTGTATTGTCTGGGAAAAGATAATGGAGAGAACATTATGAAATCGATTACTGAAGTCCATTTTCAATGGGATGTCATTGATATTCTGCCTAAATTTGTATATTAAATTACCCGGGATTTTGCCAAATAAAAGCCATAAAAATGCCAAAAGAATAGAAAAAGTGTGCTTTTGTGTCTAATTGTGCAGGAAAGGATTGAAATGACAAAAAGAAGCAAAAACAGTCAAAAACCGACAAGAAACAGAAGAGACAAGACAAGAGTGAAGAAACAGCCAAAGATCAAAGCCGGATCAGCCCGACACAGCAGGAAAGACAGTCAAAGGAAGAAATAATAAAGTCAAGGGCTAAAAGTGACAAGTCTTCAAAGTTTAAAAGGCCATTTGAAGTTTTAAAGATTCAAGGACCAAGATTGCAAAAGTGGAAAAGTGCTTAATAAAGAAGAAAATGAAGAATGGAAACACAAGGGCTAAACCTGCCATTTTCAAACCCTTGTTTATAACTACAACTTGGGCGGAGTAAACACAGGGGCCAAATGTGCCAACACTCCAAAGATTCAAATAAACAGCCGCTTTTATCGTAACAACTCCAACTACCCAAACAGAATTTCCCGCCCAATTTATACACAAACCCAAATTCGATTTTTCCCACCCCCGCTCCTTTATAAGCATTCAAACTCGTTCATAAACCCTCCCCAATCATAAACGCCCACGTGGCAACACCTCATTGGCCAGGACACATCACTTCTCCAATCCAACGGCTACAAATCAAATTCAAGTGATCAACGATTGAGATTAAAAAGGACTATTCTAGAATTCTTTCCCTCTCACCCTCAATTCTCTATAAATAGAGTGTTAGGATTCATTTTTTCAGTGGTTGTTTTGTTTTTAAATTTCTAGTTTGTAATTTTCTCAAAATTAAGCAATTTCTTTCAAGCTTTTAGTTAATAAGCTCTTAAGCTCTTGTAATCTTCTCTTACATCTTGTACTCTTTCATTTGTGAAATACATTCAGTTTACAAGCTTGTTTGTTCCTAGTTTTCAATTCCAAGTCGATTTTACTCAAATAAGCTCTAAATAAGCTCGTTTGAGCTTCAATAAGCTCATTCGAGCTTATTACTGTTCATAAGTTCAAATTCAGTCAAATTGTGTTGTTAAGCTAGTCATTTACTCACTTTAATCATTTACATCAAAAGTCATGATCACTTGAAGTGTTTTGTGTTCATTTTGGAAGCTAAAAGGACAATAAGCTCTTATAAGCTCATTTAGCTTATTAAGCTGGTTTAGAGGCAAGGTGCCATTTAGGAACACTTAAGTTTCTACTTTTGGATATCTTAAGTGTGAAGATTCTGCAAAACTAAGGTTTCATTCTCTCAATTCCATTTTAGCATTTACATAGCTTATTCATTTAGCTTATTTCAGTACTCGTTTGCTTATTTTTGTGCTTAATCCTGTTGCATTTAGCTTAGACAGCTTATAGTTGTCATTGTTTTAAGCTTTCTTAGTTAAAAAATTCATTTAGATTTCATACTTATAACTCTGTCATAGTAGTAGTAATAGCTACATAGAGTAACTAGCTTAATCCTACAAATAAGCTAGTACTTTTAGTGATTAAAGAGCTTAAGTAGTTTAAAATTAGAGTGTTTAGATAAAAAGAATAAGCAGTTTTAGCTTTTAGATAAATTTAGACTCAATTTAGTTTTGGCAGCCTCCATAAAGGAGTGTTTGGTTTAGGCTTACTTTGACTCTTAAAGTCAACTGTACCTTGTTAAAACTCTTTACTTAGTTAGTTTCAGTCATATTACCAAGTTTAGAACAGGTTTTAAGAAATAGTAAGTAGAGTTAAAGATTTTCAAGCTTAAAAAGTCTGTTTAAGCACCAGGGCAAATTTCAGCTGTAAGAGGTTTAGATTTTAGGATTTTAAAAGCATTTTAGAGTTCAAGGTTGTTTAGTGTTTACTTAGGTTCATTTAGTAAAGAGTTAGCTCCCAAATTTTAGCCTGCATTTCAGTTTAATACCAAGTGCATCAGCAATAGAGTGCATCAGCAACAACCAACAGCCACTATTAATTCCTAGCTTAATTCTCTTCTTGATTTCTTAATTTTAGTAGGAATTTTTAGAAATCTTTTACCTAGGTCAATTCAAGATAAGTAGAATAGCTTATTCACAAAATCTCAGCATCTAAGGTTCAGTAATAAGCTTGTTAGCTTATTAGAAAAAAGTTCAAAAACAGTTTCATTCAAACTTTGCACTTTTTCATCTTAATTTTCTTGCTTAATCTGTTAATACTAGGGTGATTTTAGTTTAAAAACTTTTAATACACATCTTAAACTCCAACTAGCTTCTTTTGTTTTCAATTTTCATCAAATAATAAGCTAGAAATAAGCCATAATCTAGAAAAGAGAGATAAGCCCTTGTTTCTGTGACAGATAACAAAGTGCTTATTTTCTAGCTTATTGTGTTGTTAAAAGTCCAAAGTGTCTTTGTTAAAGTTGTTAGGATTAAGCTCATTGATAAGTTTGTAGTTTTAAGTTTTTGCTAATTCTCAAATTTTAATAAGCAAAAAATAAGCCAATAGCGTAGGGTCTGTTCTGTCATATCTTCATAGTGTAGGTGCATCCGTTTTAACTAAAGTGTAAATTTACTAAAGTTTGCCCGCCTTTATAAAATTTGGGGCTTTTTGTTCCAATAGATTTCTGCACCATTTTAGTGTTTTAAAACCATTTTTCTATATTTTTCTCATTAAAATTGTATTTTCTAGGAATTAAAATAGATTTTAGTTAATTTCTTTTACTTAGAAAAATCATAAAAAATAGAAAAATAGTTGAAAAATTAAAATTCTTTTTGAGATAATTTTCTTTTTAAATCTAGTATTTTTGAAAATAGAAAACAGAAATTAGTGATAATTTTTTAGAAAAAGTTTTATTTTTTATAATTCATTAAACTGTAGAAAATTCATAAAAAATCCAAAAAAAATTAACTTAAAAAATTCAATTCTTTTCTTAAAATTTTATTTTTTAAATTTGTGGATGTTTTAAGGGTAAAAATTTGTTAAAATATCGTAGCCTAGATTTTAAATTTCGTGTTAGCATCGCTTTTGGTAACGTTTTTTGTGCATTTATATTTCGCAGCAAGTTAACATTTTTTTAATTCGTGCTAATATAGTTTTGTAGTGTAATCAATATTCAAAAATCCTTTAATCATTCTTAACTTGAAATCCGAAATATTCCAAATACTCATTCCACGATTTTCGTGGGACCAACGACCCGAGTAAGTACAATACTTCCCGGATAAAAAATATACAACATGTATGTTTTCTTCAGTGAGATTTTTACTTATATTTTCACTTGTTCGATAAGTTAAAATTTTGGAAAGAATTCTTACGGGATTAATACTATAAGTATATTAAATTTGTTTTTCTACCACGAACCAAATTTTGGCGCCGTTGCCGGGGAAGTCGTGAACGATTTTTGAGGATATTCGTTGAAGTAAAGTTGAGAAGATCCTTTCCACCGGGAAAGTTACATTCTTGTTATATAATCAAAAAAAAAACTTTCCTTTAAAAAAGAATCAACAATAAAATAATACTTCCAAATGAAGTATTATCATAATATCATCGCAATAAAAGATCAAAACACTCCCATTTTTGACACTCACCAGGTACGGCTCACCTCTAGTTAGCTTATTCATTAAAGAGAGTAGGCAGGCCGGGTCTTCGGATCGCCTCAAGGGACAAGGGTTATTCTAAAAGAGCTTCGCTCTTTCCCTTTTCTCCGCTCTTTTTGTGAGTTAGTTGGTTAGAGAGCTACCGTGACGTGAGTAGATCTTTTGGTTGAGTTCTTTCTCGATGTATTTTCTTTTCCATTCTTAGAATTTTAGGGCTTAATAAATAAATAAATAAATAAAATTATAAAAATTAAAAAAATCATAAAATTCAAAAATATTCTTCTTGTCTAGTGCTTGCACACTCGCTCTTCTAATAATTACAAGCTCGTGCAACCCCTTGCAAAATATTTTTAATTCTTATTATGTCGACATACGGGTTTTATCTTGTTTACAATGCGGAAGGACAAACGAATTCCGATGCAACCGTGTTCGACTTGTGCGAGTGTAGGTTACCAAAACCTTGTTAATGGCGAATTGCCTTCAATTTGTAGTTACTTATTCTATTGCTACAATTATTCTCTAATCTTATAGCCACACATCCAAACTTTTCAGGATTATTCATGTCATGATGGTGATGGTAATACACCATAGAAAAAAAATACAAGAAATTCCGGTGTTGCTTTGTGTTCGTATTGCCGTGGTTCTCAACGAGACTATTGTTTTTGTCTCAATTGTGGTGTGATAAACGTTATCCAAATTTGTGAGACACGTGGAGGGTATCATATGGATCACGAATGTTTCAATCTACAAAATGATGAATTTGAAGAAGAGTTGAAAGCACAAAGAATAAAGGATCAAGAATTTCTTGATACATTTAAAGAACTTTGTGATAGTGTGATTAAAAAGCAAAGAGAAGAGAGAGAGCGAATCGCTAAAGAAAAAGAGGCCGAGGAGTTAGAAGCTGAACGTAAAAAGAAAGAGTGTTTAAAAATCGAAAATTCTCTTCCTAAAGCTTCTACTCGCTCAGGCGATCTCGCATTGATCCATCATTAAAAGGATTTAAAGTGTTTTGGTAAGACAATTTTTTTCCCCCCCCCTTAGGAGAAATGCAAAGAATTTTCCGAGGGAATCCGTTAGTTCTCTAAAAATGGGGGATGAGCATCTTAACACACAAAAAGATTCCACGGGAATCTAGTGTTAAGTATCCTATCCCAACCCCAAGAGAGCTAGACGTTATTCTGATGGTTATTACATGAGAACTATATCAAAAACGTTTTTAATGAATTGGTGAAAGATTTTAAGTCCTACTTCCATTTATGATAACTTTCCATTGATATTTGGGACAATTGAAATTGGGAAGGAAATTGATACTCCTATTACACCCGACATTCCCTTAAGGGAAGAGACCCCTAGATATTTCTATGATGGTTCAATGGATAATGGGGAGGATATCATTCCATTAATGAGGATTTCAAAAGAAACTGGTTTACCCGAGAAAATAATTGACAAATCTTTAAGTGAATCTTTTGTTTCAAGAATGAATGTTTGTCAACCAATTCCGATTACACCCGATGTTCCGATTTTAGAAACCGTTAACTCTTTAAAAATGGGAGAAGTGCATTTTGACACATCAAAAGATTCATTCGAATCTAGTGTTTCGAGGATTCTTCTCCAATCCAAGAGAGTCAAACGATCTTTCTAATGGTGTCTAATTGAAGATTTTTCACAATAAAGCTTAATACTAAAAGGATTCCAATTCCGAAACCAATGTCTATTTGCCCATTAAGGATTTCTCTTTTAATGGTGGATTGAGCAAATCAATACTACTCCTTTTTCACTGAGTCAACGAAATAAAAAAGACTAGTGTTGAGATTCTTAATCCCTATCCCAAAGAGAGACCAACGATGCAAAGGAATGTCGATTTCTATAAAGGTGAATTCAATGGAATCTAAATGTCAAGAGTTTTGAAAATGTGCTTTTTGAACAAAACAAAGAATTCTCAGTTATGACGAATCAAGTTCAGAAAGTGGAAATAAATTTGATACATTTAAAATGTTTTTCCAAATCCATTTTTTGAACTCGATGAGGACATACATTACTTTTGTAGAACGATGTCTTATCAAAATGAGGATATTTCAAATCTAGAGAAAAACAATGATAACTTGTGAAAAACGGAAAGATGAATTTAAAATTTTTCGATGATTTGCTTAATGAAAACACTCGTTCCTCCGATGTTTCTAATGTTGAAAATGATTTTCAAGATAATAAGGGGATTTCTGGGAGATTGATATATCTTGTGAGATGATCCTCCGGAATTATACCGATGATGACTCGGAAGGGGACGTTCCTCCTTTTGAGGAACCACTTGACGATGTCTCTTTTTTCCCTTCCCATGGTCCGATATTTTACCCATCGATTGAGCCCCGTAGAGTCAGTTATAATGACTCACATAACGTATGGGGAAAATATTTTCATCAAAGAAGAAAGGAAATTTCTTTCCATGGTCGATGAATTGTTCAATCTTTCTAATGATGATGAAACTTTTGACCCGGGAGGAGGTGAAATTGATGTTTTGCTTAATAAGGGAGAAAACAATGATTTAAATGTTCTCACAATACGAACATTTTTACCATTTGTTACCTATCCCGAGGTTTTACCCACATCTTACTCCACGGGGAGTGAAGATAAAGTTTTTAAACCAGGAATTTTTGACAAGGATACTTTTAAGAGGAAGAGTTCTTTAACTCTTAATGTATTTGACCCACTCCACCCACCCTTAATGGACTTTCATGATACCAAAGCATTTTCCGGGTTTATATTTTCTCTCTTGAAAATCTTTTCTAAAAAGTTTTTTGAACCCGGGATCAAAATGCTACTGTATAAAATAACAGCAAAAGGAAAAAAGTTAAATAAAAAGAGTGGAGGAGTGGGTTTAGTTTAACGTAGTTCGTTCGGCTTTCATCCTTAGTTTGGGGAGGTTTTTACCTTTTGGAATTTCTTCACCATTGCTATTACCCACCATAATGACCTAGTTTGGGGAAAGAGTCAAGCGAAGGGGACTCTATAATAAACAAGCGCTTCGTGGGAGGCACCCCATGCTTATCCTTTTATTTTTATTTTCTTTCTATTTTCTTTGCTTCCCCAAGTAACAAATTACATTCCGGAAAGGGCGAGTATAGCTTGTACTCGATTACAAAAACAAAGCGTTTTTAGAGATGTTTTGAGCTAACAATGAAAAGAAAGAGGGAGCTGTTCTTTTCGTCTTAGTTGGTTGTTTGTGCTTATTTGTCTAGGTTTTCTGGATTTTGGAAGCTTCATGGTTCAAAAAATTGTGGAAGGACAAAGCAATTCCCACAATTTCATCGATGGGTTCTAATCTTCCTTCACATCATAAATGGTAAATCTCTTATCCTTGTTCTTTATACAAAAAAGCAAAAAACGAACTAACATCTATTCTTTTGGCATGACCATAGAATTTTTGTTAAAGATCCTTTGAACCCTGATTTTTAAACACTTTGAGGACAAAGTTTCATTTTTAGTTTGGGGAAGGATAACATTCGATATTGACTTTGGCACTTCACTCAACCTTAGTTTGATACCTTATTAGAATTACCTTTTGTGGAAAAGTGAAAAATTTTAAAGTTTTTGCTTACACAAGAAAAGCTCAAAAGAAGCTTAGTTGAGAAAAACACCACTTTTTCGTAGTCCGTTGGTGAGAAATAGGAGTTAATTTTGACTTGACCGGGTGAAAATGTCCTGGCTAGTTCTTTAACCTACCTTTTGTGGGGCCAAGCTTTCACGAATCCTATTGCTTTGGATTTTAAAATGTGAAGAACAAGAAATGATGTAGTTAAATATAAGTGTATTTGCTTAAGCAAGGTTTATTTGGAAAACCTAAAGCTTATATGAATGATTTGTGTCTTTTTACAACTCCCTACAAGCTCTTAACACACTTAAACATAAACGTGCCTCTTTTTAATTTAACTAATTCAACCAATGTCTTTAGAAAAAGTCTTTACATTTTTGAAAAAGAATTCATTTAATATTTAAGTAAGATTTGTTTCAAATTTATAAGTTGATTATCTAAGTGAAAATTTTTCTATTCATCAAAAAGATAATTATAGAAAATAATGCAAATGAGCATTTCTAAATGCAAAAGCATATTTTACGTGCCAATAAGCATTCGCAAAAATAGAATAATAAAAGCTTTATAATAGGTTTTTAAAATCGTTGGCGTATCCATGTGGAGGAAAGACTCAGAGGGTCGCAACTAAGGATTAAAACTATGTAACTAGATCAAAGGTTCGTAAGGCATTAATCCTAGGGAGCGCGGGACCCCCCACCCCCCTAGGGTGATTATTGCAACTAAGGGACTTTGGAGCTAGGCTTTGTAGGAAAAGGTGTTGTCGCGATAACCGCACAAACGTTAGCAGCTGAATGGGGGTTTTCGATACTCTAGAACACCGTTTTTGTTGCGATAGCCTATTTGGGAGAAAGGCCCTAAGTATGGGTGTCGAACTAAGAACAACATTCCTATTGCAAAAAGAAAAAAATAATTATAGGATATGAAAAAAATAAAAAGAATGGTTTAAAATTTTCATTTTCTCAAATCAATTTATAAGTTTTGTTTCCTAATCTCTTTTAGCTTTGAGTCGAGATTTATCTATGTATTTAATAACATTTGAGGCTCACAAAGAGCTTATTTGTAAACTTAGATGAATTCAACTATAAAGATATATTGAAACTAATGGTTGAGTTAAAAAGAGTGGCACACATCTTAATCATTAATTTATTCCTGGGAGTGAAAAGTTCACAAGTTATAAGTATAGGAAGAAGCTAATCATTTGGACCTTATATTTGAGACAATGAACTTGTTATTATGCTTGTTTAGTCTAGTGAAAAGTCAAGGATGACGAATTTTCCTCTTTTGTGCTCTATTAATCGGGAGTAGCCTATTTCAATGAGCCTAAAAGTTGCAAAGTTGCAATGATTGCCATTAACGTGTTTTAAGAGATTAAATGTTGAGAAAAGCGAAAGTTGTTTTAAAAAGGTGATTCATAAAAGGTTTTAAACAAGGGCATTTTGGAAACTTGTTAGTTTACAAAGTGTACACTTGATAACATTGCGTGAGGACACGGCAATCCTTTAGTTTGGGGAATTTTGATAAATGCTAAATTGTATATTGAAATTACCCGGGATTTTGCCAAATAAAAGCCAAAATAATGCCAAAAGAATAGAAAAATGTGTGCTTTTGTGTTAAATGTGCAGGAAAGGATAAAAAGGACAAAAAGAAGCAAAAACAGTCAAAAACCGACAAGGAACGAAAGAGACAAGAGTGAAGAGTGAAGAAATCAAAAGCCGGATCAGCCGATACAGCAAAAAAAAAGCCAAGTGAAGTGCCAAGGACCAATTATGACAAGTTCTCAAAGTTTCAAAGGCTCATTTGAGTTATAAAGTTCAAGGGACTAAAGTTGCAAAAGGAAGAAAGTTGATTATAAAAGAGAAAAGGGAAGTAAACAAACACAAGGACCAAAACTGCCATTCTCAAACTTGTTTTATAACTACACTTTACACGGGTGAAAGACAAGGACTAGTATTGCAAATCTCTCAAACATTCAAACAGAAAGGACGCGGTTTTGTAACAAACTCCAACCGCCCAACTACATTTCCTGCCAATTCTCCCTAACAACGCCATCCTCTTCCAAAATCCACACACGCACCGCTCACATCTAGTCAACACAGAACTCGTTCCTACAGGGTGGTGGGGTGGGGGGGAGCCTCGCTCCACCTCACCCAGTCCACATGTCATCACCTTATTGGTCCTGACACATCATTAACCTCATCAAACGGCTATAATTGGACTTGAATTGATCAAGGGCCACGATTAAATGGATGATTCTAGAATTCTTCACCCCTCTCCTTCTATTCTCTATAAATAGCAGCTATAGGGCTCATTTGCCAGTTTGTTGATTTTGTTTTAAATTTTCGCTTTGTACTTTCTTCAATTTTAAGCATTTCTTTTAAGCATTTTCTTTTTAAGCTTTCATTACTTGTACTCTTGTTCATACAGCTTGTACTACATCCTTTTAGCAATAACAATTCAGTTTACAAGTATTTGTTCACTTTGATTTCAATTTCAAGTCGAATTCATCAAATAAGCTCTTAATAAGCTCATTTGAGCTTATTCTTTCTCATAAGCTCAATTTTAGTCAAATATTGTTGCTTAAGCTTTCATTTACTCAGATTACTCATTTACATCTAAACATGATCACTTGAGTTAACTTGAGTTCATTTTTGAGGCTTAAAGGAGAAATAAGCTAAAATTTAGCTTATTGAGGTTTAGAGGCTTTTGGAAGCCATTAGGATCACCTAGACTCTTCACTTGGATGTCTAGGTGAAGAAGACTCTTCAAATTTCAGGTTTCTCTTTCTAAATTCCATTTTAGCATTTACATAGCTTATTCAATTAGCTTATTTTAGTCTTTGATTGCTTATACTTGTGCTTAATCTTGGTTGCATTTAGCTTAGGACAGCCTTATAGTTGTCATTGTTCTAAAAAAAAAGAAAAGCTTTCACTAAACACTACACAAACAACATTCCATTTCTACGCACACTCTCAACACTCAGCATCATTCTACACGTACAACTTTTTCAAGACACATACATAAGCATCAGTCTAACAGCGACAACCTAAAGTACCCAACTTTCTACACACAATACAAAAGAACTGTTCTTTTAGTGATTAAAAACCTTAATAGGTCATCATTAATAGAAGTAATATAGGAAGTTCAAGCTGATTTTAGTTTTAATAGTTATATTTTAAACTCAATTTTAATATGACATCAATCTTAAGGTAGTGTTTGGATTAAGCTTAAGTTGACTATTTAAGTCAACTTTGCACTGTCAAAGCTATTGAGTTAGTTGTGTTAAGGTACTACACTAAGTTTAGATCAACTTTTAAAAGTTAGTGATTCAAATTCAAAGTCTAGAGTTCATAAATCTTGTTTCTGCACCAGGGCACTTTAGATAAGCAAATTAGTTTAAGCTTTAGATAGCTTTCTAATATTCATCATTGTCAGGTTTAGATGCAAGAGCTTAGTAGGTTTAAAAAGTTAGCATTCTAAAGTTTAGCCCTGTAATAATGTTGAGTCAATTGCATAGCAGCTTATTACATCAGAACCAATTGCATCAGCAAGAGTTAGCACTTTTTCAGTTCATTTTACTTGAAATCTTTGTGAAAACTTAGCTTATTTTTCTATAGAATCCTTTAGTACACATTTTAAACTTCACATAGCAACTTTTAGTTTCAAATTTCATCCAACAATAAGCTAGGAATAAGCTCAAATCCACAAAGTTAGGCAAAAGCTAAGTTTCTGTAACAGAGACTTAAACAGGTTAATATCACAGCTTATAGAATTGTCAAAAGCCCAAAGTGCTTTTATTAAAGTTGATTAGAATAAGCTAGTCTATAAGATTGTAGTTTTAAGTTTTTTCTGAATCTCAATCTTTAATAAGCCAAAAATAAGCTAGAATCGTAGGGTCTGTTCTGTCATTTCTTAATAGTTCAAGGTTACCCGTTTTCTCTATTTTGTAAATTGTAACTACTTACCCCGCCTACCCTTTAGTTTCATTTCTTTCAATTTCTACCCTGTCTTTCTTAAATAAATAAAATAGTTTTAATTTTTAGAATTTAGTTTTATAAAAATAGGTTTGGTTTATAATAAACATATTAGGGTTCAATTAGTTACAAAATTTGGGGCTTTGGTTCCAATAGATTTCTTTTCTGCACCTTTTTAGTGTTTAAAAACCATTTTTCTTTATTTTTCTCATTTGATTTGTATTTTCTAGGAATTAAAATAGATTTTAGTTAATATCTTTTTCTTAGAAAAATCATAAAAAATAGAAAAATAGTTGAAAAATTAAAATTCTTTTTGAGATAATTTTCTTTTTAAATCTAGTATTTTTGAAAAATAAAAACAAAATTTTAGTGATAATTTTTAGAAAAAGTTTATTTTTGATTAATTCATTAAACTTTAGAAATTCATAAAAAATTCAAAAATAGTTAAAAAATTCCAATTCTTTTTCTTAAAATTTTATTTTTAAATTTGTGATTTTTAGGTATAAAATTTGTTAAAATTCGTGCCTTAGATTTTAAATTTCAGTGTTAGCTCGCGTTTTTACGTTTTGTGCATTTAAATTTCGCGCTATTTAATTTGTTATTTAAATATCGTGCTATTATATTTGTAGTGTAATCAATAAATCAAAATCCTTTATCATGCTTAACTTAATCCAATATTCCAAATTTCTCATTCACGATTTCGTTGGGAAACACTACCGAGTAGTAACAATAACTTCCCCGGATAAAAAAAATACAAATTGTGTTTCTTTACACATCACAGGAACCTTTTTACCACACATAACATACTCTCTTCGCATTGCAACGAAATATTTCAGACACAACAATCAACTTACAACAGAAATACTCAATATACCTAATAAAAACGTATACACTTCAAATTTGTTACATTCTTCTACACCAACAGAACCACAATACATGGAGCAGCGCGTTGCCGGGGAAGACGTGAACGATTTTCGAGGGCATTCGTTGAAGTAAAGTCGAGAAGATCCTTTCCACCGGGAAAGTTACATTCTTGTTATATAATCAAAAACATAAATAATTTTTTTTTTCAAAAACTATAAAAAGTAAAAAATATATTTTCTTTTCTTTTTACTATAAATAAAAGTTAAATAATAAGAGGCAATCGAAAACATAAAAAACTTTCCTTTAAAAAAAGAATCAACAATAATATAATACTCTTAATAGAGTATTATCATAATATCATCGCAACAAAAGATCAAAACACTCCCATTTTTGACACTCGCCAGGTACGGCTCACCTCTAGTTGGCTTATTCATTAAAGAGAGTAGGCAGGCCGGGTCTTCGGATCGCCTCAAGGGACAAAGGGTTATTCTAAAAGAGCCGCGCTCTTTCCCTTTTCTCCGCTCTTCTTTGTGAGTTAGTTGGTTAGAGAGCTACCGTGACGTGAGTAGATCTTTTGGTTGAGTTCTTTCTCGATTTTTTTTCCATTCTTAGAATTTTAGGCCCTTAATAAAAAAAAATTATAAAAATTAAAAAAATCATAAAATTCAAAAATATTCTTCGTTATTCTAATAATTCTTCTTCTCAACCCCTCTATATTTTGATTCTTTATTATGTCGACATACGGGTTTTATCCTTGTTTTCAATGCGGAAGGACAAACGAATTCCCGCATTGCCCGTGTTCGACTTGTGCGAGGTGTGGTTCAAACCTTGTTAATGGAGATTGCTTCAATTGTAGTACTTATTCAAGTGCTAACAATTATTCTCCTAATCTTTATACCACACCTCCACACTTTTCGGATTATTCTTGTCATGATGGTGAGGGTAATACACCACATGATTTACAAGATAATTCGTGTGTTGCTTTGTGTTCGTATTGCCGTGGTTCTCACGAAGACTATTGTTGTACTCAATTGTGGTGCGAAAACGGTTATCCCATTTGTGAGACATGTGGAGGGTATCACATGGATCACGAATGTTTCGATATACGAGACAATGATTTTGAAGAAGAGTTGAAAGCACAAAGAATAAAGAATCAAGAATTTCTTGATACATTTAAAGAATTTTGTGATAATGTGCTTAAAAAGCAAAGAGAAGAGAGAGAGCGAATCGCTAAAGAAAAAGAGGCCGAGGAGTTAGAAGCTGAACGTAAAAAGAAAGAGTGTTTAAAAATCGAAAATTCTCTTCCTAAAGCTTCTACTCGCTCGAGGCGATCTCGCATTGATCCATCATTAAAAGGATTTAAAGTGTTTTGTAAGACAATTTCTTTAGGAGAAATGCAAAGAATTCCCGAGGAATCCGTTAGTTCTCTAAAAATGGGGGATGAGCATCTTAACACACAAAAAGATTCACGGGAATCTAGTGTTAAGTATCCTATCCCAACCCCAAGAGAGCTAGACGTTATTCCCGATGAGTATTACGATGAGGGCTATCAAAAACGTTTTGATGAATTGGTGAAAGATTTTTTAAGTCCTACTTCCATTTATGATAACATTTCCATTGGATATTTGGGGACAATTGAAATTAAGGAAATTGATACTCCTATTACACCCGACATTCCCTTAAGGGAAGAGACCCCTAGATATTTCTATGATGGTTCAATGGATAATGGGGAGGATATCATTCCATTAATGAGGATTTCAAAAGAAACCGGTTTACCCGAGAAAATAATTGACAAATCTTTAAGTGAATCTTTTGTTTCAAGAATGAATGTTTGTCAACCAATTCCGATTACACCCGATGTCCCGATTTTAGAAACCGTTAACTCTTTAAAAATGGGAGAAGTGCATTTTGACACATCAAAAGATTCATTCGAATCTAGTGTTCGAGATTCCTTCTCAATCCCAAGAGAGTCTAACGATCTTTCTAATGGTGTAATTGAAGATTTTCAAAATGAGCTTAATAATGAAAAGAATTCAAATTCCGAAACCATTGCCGATTTGCCCATTAAAGGATTCTCTTTAATGGTGGATGAGCAAAATCAACACTACGTACTCAGACGAAATTAAAAAAGTCTAGTGTAGATTCTTAATCCTATCCCAAGAGAGTCCAACATGCAAAGGAATGTTGGATTTCTATAAAGGGAAATTCGAATGGAAATCTAAAATTTTCAAAGGGTTTTGAAAATGTGTTTTTTGAACAAAACGAAGAATTCTCAAGTTATGACGAGTCAAGTTCGAAAGTGGAAAATAAATTTGATACATTTAAATGTTTTTCAAATCCACTTTTTGAACTCGATGAGGAAATCATTACTTTGGAGAAAGATGTCTTTCAAAATGAGGTTATTTCAAATCAAGAGAAAATTAATGATACTTGTGAAACGGAGGGAGATTTAAAGTTTTTCGATGATTTGCTTAATGAAAACCCTCTCCCTCCGGATGTTTCTAATGTTGAAAATGATTTTCAAGATAATAAGGAGGAGATTGATATATCTTGTGATATGATTCCTCCGGGAATTGATACCGATGATGACTCGGAAGGGGACGTTCCTCCTTTTGAGGAACCACTTGACGATGTTCTCTTTCCCCTTCTCGAGGTCGATATTTTACCCATCGAGGTTGAGCCCGTAGAGGTCATGTTTAATGACTCACATACTTATGGGGAAAATATTTCACAAGTTGAAAGGGAATTTCTTTCCATGGTCGATGAATTGTTAAATCTTTCTAATGATGATGAAACCTTTGACCCGGGAGGAGGTGAAAATGATGTTTTGCTTAATAATGGAGAAAACAATGATTTAAACGTTTTCACAATACGAACATTTTTACCATTTGTCACCTATCCCGAGGTTTTACCCGCATCTTACTCCACGGGGAGTGAAGATAAAGTTTTTAAACCGGGTATTTTTGATGATGAGCTTGAAAGGAAGAGTTCTTTAACTCTTGATACTTTTAAAAAAATTTAAATATATTAAATAATAAAAAAAAAATAATAATAAAAAAATTAAAAATAATAAGAAAAAAAAAAAAAAAAAAAAAAAAAACAATAAAAAAAAAAAAAAAAAAAAAGAAAACAAATAAAAAAAATATAAAAAAAAATAAAAAATAAAAAAAAATAAAAAATTTAAAAAAAAAAAAAATATATATTAAAAATAAAATTAATAATAAATTTAAAATTAAAAAAATACAAAAAATAAAAAAAAAAAAAAAATAAATAAATAATTAAAAAAAAAAAAAAAAAAATAAAAACAAAAAAAAATATAATTAAAATAAAAATAAAAAAAATAAAAAAAAAAATAATATAATTTTTTTTTGTAAAAAATACAAAAAATAAAAAATAAATTAAATAATTATAATAATTAAAAAAATTTAAAAAATAATATAAAAAAAAAAAATTGAAATTTATAAAAAAAAAAAAAAAATTTAACATAAAAAAAAAAAAAAAAAAAAAACATAAAAAAATAAAATAAAATAATAAAAAAGTAAAAAAAAAAATAAAAAAAAGAAAAAAAATAAAATTAATTAAAATAATTAAAAAAATAAAAAAAAAATAAAAAATTTAATAAAAAAAACAAAAATATTAAAAAAAAAATAAAATAATTATAAAATTTATAAGTAAAAAAAAAATCAAAAATTTATAATAAATAATAAATATAAAAAAACAAATAAAAATTATAAAAAAATTATAAATAAAAATTATAAAAAAAAATAATAAAAAAAAAAAAAAAAAAAGATTAATAAAAAAAAAAAAAAAGAAAAAAAATTTTTAAGTTAAAAAAAAATAATAATAAAGAAATAAAAAAAATAAAAAATAAATAAAATATTAAAATATAAATAGTAAAAATATTAATTAAAATATAAAATAATAAAAAAGAAAATAAATAAAAACAAATAAAAAAGTTAATAAAAGAAAATAAAATAAAGAAAAATAAAGAAAAAAAAATAATAAATTAATTAAAAAATAAATAAAAAATAATAAAAATTAAAATAAAAAAATTAAAATAAAAAAAAATAATTTAATATTAAAAAAATTATGAAAAAAAAAAAAAAAAATAAAAAATAAAAAAAAAAAAAAAAGATTATAAAAATTAAATATAAAAAAATTAAAAAATAAATAAATGTTTTTAACAAATAAAAAAAAATATAAATATAGAGAAAAAAAAAAAAAAAAAAAAATAAAAAATAATAAAAAAATAAATTAAATTTATTAATTAAAAAAAATAATAATAAAAAACGAAATTAAATAAGATATAAATAAAAAAAAAAATTAAAATACAGAAAATAAAAAATTAAAATAATTAAAAACTTAAAATTAAAATTAAAATAAAATAAAAAAGGAAAAAAAAAAAAAAAAAAAAAAAATAAAACAAAAAATAAAAAAATAAAATAAAAAAAAAAATAAAATTTTAAAAATAAAAATAAAAAAAAATGATAAAATAAAAAAAAATATAATTAAAGAAAATGAAAATTATAAATAATGAAAATAATTAAAAATTAAAAATAAAATTAATAAAATAAAAAATTAAATATAAAAAAAATTTAAAATAACAAATTATAGATATTATAAATAAAAAAAATAAATTAGAAATTAAAAAAAAAAATATAAAAAAATAAATTTAAAAAAAGAAATAATTTTAAATAAAAAAAAAAAATAAAAAAAAAAAAAATTGAAAATAAATAATATAAAAAAAAAAAAAATAATTAAATTAATATATTAATAAATAAAAAAAAATTAAAAAAAAAAATAATTAACAAAAAATAAAAAATAAAAAAAAAAATTATAATAGAAACTTATAAAAAAATAAAAGATTAAATTTTATAAAAGTAAAAAAAAAGTAAAAAAAAAAAAAATATACAAAAAAAAATATTACAAAAAAAAAAAAATAATAAAAACAGTAAAAAAAATCAAATATAAATTATATAAAAAATAACTAAAAAAAAAATAAAATATAAAAAAAAGAAAAAAAAAAAAGTTATAAAAAAAAAATATTATTATAAAATAAAAAATTAAAAAATAAAAATTAAAAAAAAATTTATTAATAAAAATTAATTATTATTAATAAAAAAAAATATAAATATAAAAAAAAAAATTGAAATATAAAAAAAAAATATAAAAAAAAGAAATAAATAAATTATAGATAAAAAAAAAAAAAAAAAATAAAAAAAAAAAAAAAATAAAAATAAATAATAGTAATATAAAAAAATTAAAAAAATAAATAAAAAAAAAAAAAAAATTTAAAATTAATAAAAAATAAATAAAAATAAAAAAAAAAATAAAAAAAAAAAATTAAAAATAAAATAAAAAAAAAAATTTAAAGAAGTAAAAAATAAAGAAAAAATAAATAAATTAAAAAAATTATATAAAATAAATAAAAAAAAAAAAAAAATGAATAAAAAAATAAAAATAAAAAAAAAAAAAAAATTAAAAAAATAAAATATAATAATTATAAAAATTAAAAAATAAAGAATAAATTAATAGTAAAAAGAAAAGTAAAATTTATTAATAAATTTATAATATAAAATAAAAATAAAAAATAAAATAAAATAAAAATTAAATAAGATTTAATAAAAAAAAATAAAAGTAAATAAAAATAAAAAAAAAAAAAATAAATGATCCCACCCGACCCACCCTTCATCCATCATTCATCTTTAGTTTGGGGAAATATCCGTTTAACGGGTGTTCTTCATCCTCATTTTTACACTCCATGATTCTTTTTATTTTTCTTTGCTTCCCCAAGGACAAATCAATTCGGGGTCGAGTATAGCTTGTACTCGGTGAATAAAAACTAAGCCGTTTTAAATCGTTTTTTGAGCTAACAATGAACATAATGAGAGGAAGCTTGTTCTCTTTCGTTCTTGTTGGTTGTTTGTGCTTATTTGTCTAGGTTTTCCAGATGTTGGAAGATTCATGGTTCAATATTGTGGAAAAACAAAACAATGCCCACAATTTCCATTGATGGTCTCCAATTTTCTCTTCATAAAGTGGGAAATCTTTTATCCTTGTCTTTATCGAACTAACATCTATTCTTTTGGCATGACCTTAGAATTTTTGTTTAGATTTCTTTTTACCCTTATTTTTAAACATTGAGGACAATGTTTCATTTTAGTTTGGGGAATGATATCTTCGATATTGACTTGCACTTCACGCAACCTTGTTTGACCTTTTTGAATTACCTTTTTGTGAAAAAGTGAAAAAATTTAAATTTTTGCTTACAAGAGAAGCTCAATGGAAGCTTAGTTTGAAAAAACACCACTTTTTGGTAATCCGTTGGTGAGAAATAGGAGTTAATTTTGACTTGACCGGGTGAAAATGCCCTAGCTAGTTCTTTAACCTACCTTTTGTGGGGCTAAGCTTTCACAAATCCTATTGCATTGGATTTTAAAAATGTGAAGAACAAGAGATGATGTAGTTAAATATAAGTGTATTTGCTTAAGCAAGGTTTATTTGGAAAACCTAAAGCTTATATGAATGATTTGTGTCTTTTTACTCCCACAAGCTCTTAACACACCTAATCATACGTGCTCTTTTTAATTTAACTAAGTCAACCAATGTCTTTAGAAAAAGTCTTACATTTTGGAAAGTAATTCATCTATTATGTAAGTAAGATTTTTGGTTTCAAATTTATAAGTTGATTTTCTAAAGTGAAATTTTTCCATTCACCAAAAATATAATTATAAAAAGAATGCCAATGAAGCATTTCTAATGCAAAAGCATTATTTTTCGTGCCAATGAAGCATTCGCAAAAATAGAATAATAAAAGCTATATATAGTTTTAATCGTTGGCGTATCCATGTTGAGAGTGAGACTCGGATGGGGTCGCAACTAAGGATTAAGACTATGTACGTGGAATCAAGGTTCGTAGGCATTCATCACTAGGGAGCGCGGCCTAGGTGGTGATTGCAACTAAGGGACTTTGGATTCTAGGCTTTGTAGGAAGAAGGTGTTGTCGCGATATCCCACAAACGTTAGTAGCGGAGTGGGGGTTCGAACTAAGAACACCGGTTGTTGATGCGATATCCTATTTGGGAGAAAGGCCTAAGTAGGGGTTCGAACTAAGAACAACATTCCTATTGCAAAAAAATAATTTATAGTATATTGAAAATAAAAGAATGGTTAAAAATTTCATTTTCTAAAAATCAATTTATAAGTTTTGTTTCCTAATCTCTTTTAGCTTTGAGTCGAGGTTTATCTATGTTATTAACATTTAAGCTCACAAGGCTTAAGTGTAAAGCTTAGATGGATTTCAACTATAAAGATAAATTGATCTATGGTTGAGAGTTGAAAGAAGTGCACACATCTAATCCATTAATATTATTCTTGGGAGTTTGAAAAGTTCACAAGTTTAAGTAATATAAGAGCGTAACCAATTAACTTATATTGACAATGATCTTGTTTAATTACTTTGTTAGTCTTGTGATATAGTCAGGAAGAACGAATATTCCTCCTTTGTGCTCTATTAATCGGGAGTAGCCTATTTCAATGATCCTAAAAGTTGCAAAAAATGCAATATTTGCCATTAATTTGTTTTCCCATGAATAAAATTTGAGAAAAAGTAGAGAAGTTTAAAAAGGTGGATTCAATATAAAGGTGCAAAACAAGGGCATATAGAAAACTGTTAAAGTTTCCAAAGTGTACACTAATAAAATTGCGTGAGGACACGGCGAATCCTTTATTTTGGTGGAATTATGGATAATTGTTAAATTGACATATAAAACCCAGATTTCGCCAATCAAAGCCAAAAATATTCCAAAAGATGGAAATATGTGTGCTTTTGTGTCATAATATGCAGGAAAGGATATCAAAGTCAAAAAGAGCAAAAACGAGCCAAAACCGATAAGAAACGGAAAAGACAAATACAAGAGAGAGATTTGAAGCTATTTTCAAAAGCCGGATCAAGACCGTGGACAAGAAAGTAAAGAAAAGGACAAAAGATTGAAGGAAATGACCACTTTGCCCTCACAATGGAAGATGAAAAGACTAAAATACCCTTGGGCCATTTTTCTACACTATTCATATAACAAAAGGCCAAAATAAAGCCCATTTCCTGTCTTGAAAAGTACAAGGGCCAGGAGTGTAAAATTTCAAAGTTATTTTATACTACACTTTGGAAGGAAGAAACAAAGGGGCCACTTTTGCCATTATCTCAAAGTTTCAAACATACACGTGGGCAACTCTTTCCCCCTAACCACCCTATAACCGATTTTCCCGCCCAAATCTCGAATTAACCCAACTTCTACAAATCCCTTCTCCTATTCTCCCTATTCAAATCCACCTCGTATTTATCCACCTCCACGTCATTTTTATGACGTGGCAGCATCCTATTGGTCCGAACACATCATCAATCATCATCAACGGCTTAAATTCAAGTTTAAAAAGATCAATGGCTAGGAATGAGTGTGTGTCTCATCTTCTCTTCATCCTCAGCTATAAATAAGAG
>BQNB010057036.1:0-38391 GCA_026074375.1 Tanacetum coccineum
CCTTTTTTATGTTTTCTTTGTGTTTTTTCCCCTGCACCCTTTGCATACCACTATCACTATTTACCCTTTCATACCTTGAACGTCTTTCATCATCAATCACCCTGTTTCCATGTGAATACGCACCTTCACGTCCTGCGTGCCTCGAAAAGCTTTCATTTTCAATTCTATCTCTTCTACCTTGTTTTTCCCGACTTTCTATAATCTTCTCGCCTCTATAATCCTCCTTCAATCTAGAATGGCCAATCCAAGTTTTGTCTCCGCTTCTCACTCTTTCCTTCCACTCATTCCGATCCCTTTGCTTTTCAACGCCCTCTTTTATTCTTTTTTCATGAATGCCTGAACCGTTGTGACGAGTTTGTAAGCTGTCACGATTACCTTTCCAACTACCATTTTCTGATTCTTTTTTAGAGTAATGTCGATCTTTATCACTCCTCTCGTATTCTCGAACCTTATGTGGGTGCCTCGACATCATTTCCTCTACACGCTCACGTTTCCAAATGTTTTCATCTCTCGTCCTTTCGGCATGTAGATAGAGATCCTCATCTTGCCATGCTCCTTCAGATTCTCTCCCATTTCGCCTGCGAAAACCTTTAGATTTTGGGTGATACGCAGAGTTTGAATCCCATTCTCTATGTCTGTCACTCTTATGATGGTTTCTACTTCTTGCAGCCTTTGGATCCTCACCATTGTCAACCTTTTCAACAGAAAATCGTGTAGTTCGAGAGATACCTTTTGGGTTATTCATGGTACGTGCTTGTTTTTCATCTTTGAAGATGGTTGTGGTGGTGGTGGTTGTATCTACAGCTATATCATCCCTTACAACCTCATCTTCAATAGCATCATTCTGGCTAAATTCCTGAGTGCCAAGACTAGGGCGAGATGTAGATGAACTCTGCTTAACTTCGGCATTGTCAGGTGATCCTTCCTTCTGACTATCGGCAAGCTCCTTATCCTGAATACTTTCATCATGAGCTGAATAGGGTGATCTGCTGGGTGTTCTTCTCTTTTTCGGCCTAAAAATGATATAATTAAAGTTTTTTAAAAGAGCCAAATTACAAGCCATGTTAATCTGTGCTAGATACAATAAGCCAAAATGAAACATTTGTGTAGACATTCATGTGGTTTATAATGTGACCCACCACATACACTAACTAATTAACCGGGTAGCTGATACGAGGCCGAACCAGAAGATGGGCGGGTTGGGTATGGCCGTATGGGTCACAACAGGTTATGTCATTTTTAGTTGTTGCACGCCTTATAAGAACATACATGCACACCTTCAAAGAAAAGTTTTGTATTTTTAATTTGGGCAAAGGCCATAAATGACTAACCTACTTATTCAAATATACTAAAGTTCCTAGCGAACTCTATAAAGGTACACCAAAACATGTATACATTTAAAATTTAGACAAAAATGAATAACTTTTAAGTGATTTGACTAAAATACCCTTTTGTTCTTCAATCTTCATCTTTCTCATCTTTCTACCCGGATTCCGGTGACTTTTCTGAAAACAAACCCAGTTTCCGATGACTATTTATGCAAATTGACATATTTCGGCGACTATTTATCCACCAATATTTTCATCTTAATCCATAACATCTTAATCAAAGCAGTTATCTGTCAATTTTCGGCGACTATTTCTTCATCTTAATCTGTCAATCCATAGCAATTATCCATAACATCTTTCTCATACATAAAATTCGTGCTTGTTCCACCATCCCACTGCCAAGTACCCTTTTCTTTAATAATCCCCCACTGGCAATCCCACTCATAAGCACCCTGTTCTTTTACACGTAATTACATCTTAAACATTCTCTTTTAGGATAACACAAAACAAAACCCATAATTTTTATTAAGGAAATTATGTTTTTATCAAATTATTTTGCTACAATCTATACGAATATATACCAACCAGGGACTAAAATTATAGTACTTAAGTAATGGTTAGTTGTGGTAATTTCTTTATTTTCCGTTGTGCTGCTATTATGACGACTTGTGTTTCAGACCTGTAACAGCGGCGACTGGAGGCGTAGGAATGGTTGGCTGGCCCGTTTCGAGGTGGGTTGAGTGGCAGATGTGAAACACGCCTTTCCCACAAAAATATTTTTTGTCATTCAGATCTGTGTATGTGTGGGTGTTTTTTGTTTCTTGTTTTTCTTGTCATGTTTGATCATGAAGATATATGATATATGGATGGAAACTAATGGCAGTTTGAAGTTGTAACTTGTAAGTGATGGTTATATGTTTCACTTCTGATATCCTTCTTTTTATGGGATTTAAAATGTTTTTCTTAGATTTTTCTTTTACAGTTAAATGAATAAGTAATTAAATCTGAGAGAAAAACTTAGTAATTGGAAATAGTCGCCGGAATCTGGGTTTGTGGTTGAGAAAGATGAAGATTGAAGAACAAAAGGGTATTTTAGTCAAATCACTTAAAAGTTATTCATTTTTGTCTAAAATTTGAATGTATACATGTTTTGGTGTACCTTTATAGAGTTCGCTAGGAACCTCAGTATATTTGAATAAGTAGGTTAGTCATTTATGGCCTTTGCCCTAAATTAAAATTGAAAGCAATGTGATATTTGAAAGAACATAATACATGTGGCAACAAACATGACCACTACATGTGCAAAGAAAGTCTCACTATATATATATATATATATATATATATATATAGAGAGAGAGAGAGAGAACAGCGAAATCAGATACCTTCTTGACATTTCCTTATCCTCATCGTCATCCGACAAATAGCAATCGAGTCCTAGGACATGATATCTAGACTTCCCATTTGCATCATCCATATCAGAATTTTGTCCAACTACACTAGGCATTGCAATAGTATCCCGTTTGCTTTCGTTTAGCACTTCTACAAGGTCTTCGATAACAAGATTTTTGACAATGTCTGCCATTCGTCCTCTCAGAATTGCCTTATAAGTCTTTTTAAACACGCTTTGAATACGTTGGAGTTGGACGTCCTCCTGGATAGACTTAGCAAGGTTTTTGAGCTCCTCGCCAAATGGTTCCTCGATCTAAAACGTTATCAAAACCCGTATATAATTAATCGCCATAATATATACTCCGTATCAGTTTTATTTGTTAAGAGTAATACTTACCCACAACGGCTTCAATGGCTCCTTCAGCATTTCATACTTCCTTGCAACCCATTGTCCTTGCTTGATGCTTATGTACGAAGCTTTCGCTTTTCGCCTTATATTTCTGAACTGATACATGATAACAATTTAAGCCTAAGTGTTATTCTAACTGCAAATGTCATCCCTGTGGTTCATTAAATTTGACACTAATCATCCCTTACCGATACTATGTACAAAAAACTGATTTCCTGTTTTAAACCGGTTGTATACGGTTCGGTTCTCAATCCCATAATATTTACAAAAAAAATAGATTTCCGGTTTTAACCCGTTCCGTATTAGGACAGACGTATAGCATTTTACATCCCTCGTATAACACTTTACCCTTACGACGGATGTAAAGTGCTATACGACGGTGAAATTATACCCTTACGAGGGATAGTTGCTTACCTTTTCTATAAAGAGATAAAAAAGTTCAGAAATGCCCTGCTTGTTCTCCGAGCCTCTAGAACTCTTGACATTTTCTGCAAAGATGTCCTTCCATCTTTTTTCGCCATCTGTAATCATCTTAGTGTTAATTATTCTTTTAAACAACAGTTTTTTAGTCTATTAAACTTCTTTATAAAAAAATTACTACCTTTTATGTTTTGCATCACTTGAGGTGTACAGAGTTCACTGAGCGGGGGAAGTATGGGTGGTTGCGTTGTCTGCAGAAAATAACAAACATTAACGATTAATCAAAAATAAACAAGTACCGTTTTGCTTTTAAGAAAAAAGACCAACATATATTTAAGTTATGGTATGTGTGTGACCTGGCAATGGTAGATGACCATGACGTATAAGGCATAGGATTTTAACCCGCCTTTAGATGCGTCGTTAATACCATGGCACATTGCCCATCCCTTGACCTGATTCATAGGAAGGTTAAAAATGAAGGGAAAAAAAGCGATTTCTGATATAGGTAATGTAATACTCTTGTGACAAACACCCATTACAGCACTTGTGAATTTCCACCGTTCTCCCCCATTCTCCCCCTAACAAATTTTCCCGCTCTATTTCCACCATTTTTGACCTCTAATTCCTAAGTTTCTGTATCATTTCTACTCTAAATTCAGTATTCTATTCCAATCAAACAATTCAGAATTACATTACACTCATTTCTATCGGATTGATTTTGTTCTTGGTTCTGAATTCATCTTTTTTAGGGCAAAATTTAGGTGAATTTTAAAACTGGGTTTATAATTCAATTTCTTCCATAGTTGGTGTATTCAGTATTAATACAATCAAATCCTATTGCATGAATTGTCAATATGTCTACAAGAAGAAGATCATCAAAAAAAGCGGTTAGGATTCCATTGAAATTTGGAATGGTAAGGTAAGCCTTGCTATTCCTACTGAATTGATTGATAAGAATGTTGAGGAGAGTGTTTTGGATAAACCTGCAATACCTGTGAATACTGCTAAAAATGACTCAAGGAATGTAGATAACGGTGTTTGTGAGATACTAACTAGTAGTGTAGAGAAGAATACAATGAACAATGGGGTTAACGAGTACAGTAATGTGCATAATAACATGACGGGAATGAATGTAGATAACACTCAGAAGATTCAGGATGTGGCTAATGTTAATAGTAGTAACAAGACTGTGAAGGAAAAGTTGAATAATGCAGGGCATAATAGTGGTAAATTTGTTGATGTTGTTGTTGCATTAAAGTTAGATAACAAACTGCAAACGATTCCTACTGAGGTGAGTTGAGGTTGACGTGAAGAATGTAGATGAGGGGTAATCTTTGATTGATGAAATAATAGAAGATGGAGTAAATAAATGGAATTTTAAATCTTTTTTTTTTTTTTTTGTATGTGACAAGTTTGTTGGATGTAGTATGAGCCTAAATGAGGTTAGATACCACCCGAGGAGAATGTGGAACAAATTTGGCTTAAAAGACATAATAATGAATGACAGTGGAATATTCTTTTTCAAGTTTCATGATAATGAGGGAATCAATGAAGTGATAAACAATGGACCATGGATGGTGAAGGATTTAACCTTTGTTTGTACAAAGGTGGAGTATTGATGTATGTCTCGACAAAACAGAACCAAAGAAACTCCCATTGTGGGTTAGACTGTTGAAAATACCTATGGAAGCGTGGAGTTTGAAAGGGATAGTGCTCTAGCAAGTAGTTTAGAACCAATCAATACTTTTGTGACACTCAGTAAGTGAATACTCACTAAAAAAATAAAAAGTTGCGAATAAAGTTTGAAATTTAATAAGGATACTTAATCAACAGAATACAATTATTAAGGACACTTACCAGCAAAACTAACTCTCGAAACCTCCCATCAATGTTCCTTATTTCCGTCATTAACAAGGCAGTCGTCTTCCCCGACGAGTCATGCAGAGTCAAGTCAAACGGTATTTCAGTGCCTTTGCCTTTGAGCCTGAACTTCAGAAGGGGGACTCTTTTATTCTTGATATAGTCGATGAAAGAGAATGGTCCTAAAACATTAAGTTAAAAGAATGATCCTTGTTAGAGAAACAAGAATACAAAAAACAAGGCATCCTTCCTCTATTAATCAAGCTAATTAATAGAGAGAAGGACCCACATAACACGACATACATTAGCCCCTTAACTTTTAATTCATATGACCACACAATGCTAAATGCAACAATATTCTAAAAGGAACTAACCCTGATATTGCGTCATACACTTATGAATTGTAGATAAAATCTTTTTGTTTTCATGTTTGACAGACAAGTCGATGTCACCAAATCTCGTGTATAGATGAGTAGCATATGACCCGTACGGCTCAAACGTGCAGCCTGTTTAATTTAAACTCCAGTAGAGTCAATATTCTATAAACAACAAAAAAAATAAAAAATTGTAGCAAAAAAAAAGAAAATGTACCTATAAGTTTTTCAAAACCCAAGGTCCACTCCTTGAATCTCTTTATGAGCGTCGCACGAAGAGCAATGTCCTCAGGTGTAGGTACAAGAGAAGACAAGACTCTGGAAGCAACAGAATAAAAGGTCGCCAAGTCCTGAAGATTAGATTATTAAGTTAGCAAAATTTAACTATTTTTTCAATACAACAGCTAGCTATTATAAGAGTGCAAATAACAAATAACAAGAACTAAACATCAGCATAGATTACAACTAATAACACCTATTGGGGACTATCAAAACCTATAAAAATTTCCAATTTATTAATTAAAAGTCAACTATAAATTACACTTTACCTAGCCAAAATCCAATTTGCAAACAGAAACTACACACAAGAGCAAAACCACTCCTCCAAGAAAGAAATTTGATGAATGAATAGGGGATTAGAAGGTTTGCTTTATTTTTAATTACATCCCACCCTCCTCCCTCTGTTTTTGTACTTTGTTGTCTTGGTCAACAAAACAGGACAACTACTTAAACCCAAATTTTCTTTTTATAAAAAACACATTATAAAGTAGTAAATTGTCACTGTTTTTTCTTAGTCTTGTTCATATTGTATATCCTTTAAAAAAGGTTTTTCTAGCATGTGCCTTAAAGGCACATGATAAGAAGGTACAAAGCTTATGTGTCACAATCTGAATGGCCAACAATCATTATTAATCATCAACATCTGGCCCCACAATTACTAACTGACCATTCAGATTGTGACACATAAGATGTAAGACCCTCTTTATCATGTGCCACACATTAGAAAAATCCTTAAAAAATGTCCCCTTTTTGTAGTATATATGGAGATCCAAACCAAACAACCCTAATTCTTCTTCTTTTTTTCTCCTCAAAAGCCCATTTTTTTTCACTCCCCACAAGCCCATTTTTTTCACTCCTAGCCAGCCCATTTATCCTAAAACACCATTTTTCTTGTTCTGCATCCTATATATTATATATTATATATTTATACTATGATTGGAAAGAAACGCTGCCGTTTTGGCATGCGTGCTACAGTGCTCGGCCCAATGGGCTCCCACTTTGGGCCGGCCCATTTGACACTTTTTTTTTCTTTTCTTTTAATTAGGCAACTTTTAAAAAAAAATTGCTCGGCACAAAATAGGAAACAAAATTACAAAAGTACTTATTTACTCAGATCAAAAAATATCCGCGACATGAGACCAAACACATAAGCCCATATAAAAAAAACTATTAAACATGGAGACCGAAAAAATAAATACACACAAAATAATATAAAAAAAGTTGCTCGGCACAAAATAAGAAAAAAATAATACAAAAGTACTGATTTATTTAGATCAAAAAATACCGACGACATGACGCCTAACACATAAGCCCGTATAAAAAAACTATTCAACATGAGACTGGAAAAATAAACCCGCACAAAATAAATAAATTAAAAAAAAAATTAACGCCTCGCATCAATTAACGTTCTGCATCAACGCGCGAGCAATCATGCTTAACACATATTTACCCAAATCTCAAAAAAAAAAACCCAAATAGTCACACAAAAAAAAAAAAAAAAAAAACCTTTAAACATAAGGCCCAACAAATAAGCCAATATAAGAAAAAAAACAAAGTATAAAACATGAGACCGAAAAAATAAACCAGCACAAAAAAAATTAACGCCCCGCAGCATCGCGCGGGCAATCACGCTTGTTTCTCCTAATTGCATGTGTTTTATTATTAACTTTTTTTATTAAAAATTCTTTGAAGACATAAAAAGTAATGATAAACCAATGAGCAGTCTTTATCTTTTTAAATAAAGTTTTCCTGCCCCATTACCTATGTTTCTCCAAGTGTTGTCTGAGACCTTAATCAAAACTAATTATCTTTCACAAGTTTATTAAATCAAACATATCTAAACCCAAAACATATGTGATAAAACTTTAAGGATGTAAATTAGAAAACAAAAATTCAATGATAATCCATAGCAAACGTAATTCAAGAATAAACCTTATATTTTAATCTACAAAAAACATGAATTATATAATAAATCTGTTAAATTTTAAAGATCAAGACATTTATAAAGAAAATAAAATAGAATAAAAGAACAATACAATAATAGTGACAAATGTATATCGATGTAATATGATCATTTAAACCACATAAAAAAACAAAACAAAATTTAATATCCCGATAAATAATCAAACATGCAGAAACGTAATTAATCCAACATCAAGAAAGAAAAATACAAATACAGTTTAGTTAAAAAGTTAAACTATGTCCACACAAAAAACAATTTACTAACAAACAGTTTGTCTTGAAGACCACTACTAATAAAATCCAAAGTAAATAGAAAAACGCATTAGGGTTTTTCAGTTGAATCAAATATCGTATCAGAATTTTAAAAAAAACTAAAGTAAGTTAAGTACCTGATCTCCATTTGAAACGCTACTACTCGATGAAGATGGAGGTGACGGTACCGGTATCGTTATAGATGGACGAGGTTGAGACCGAGGGCCTCGCTGGTGAACCATTCGTGTAGTAGCTTGATGATGATTAGTTCGAACTTTTTGAATGTATTAGGGTTTTAATTAGCCTTTTCTTCTCCTTACGATGTTTATATAGGGTTTTCGATCGATCTTTAAATAAGATGCGGCCTTATTAATTCTATTTTCAGTATTTTAGAATTATTTCCTTTCTTAACAACGTCTAAATATGAAGTTAGTGTTGGAATATGACCATATATGAATAATATATGTCCGGAAATATTCTCGAGCCTAAGGGGACGCACACGTTATACGTAAACAATGTTTGCTTAGTGTATTTAATAAACGATCATTTTATAACAAGTATTAATAATTAGTCGGTTAAAAGTTAAAGGACTAATTATGAATAAACCGAAGATTAAAGGGTGCGGTTTAAAACCCCTTAATCCTAGTTGGTTCAAGAATAACAACCCTAATGGGATTAGGAGAGATAAGAGCCTATATATACATGTTGAAGGTTTTTAGTCAAATGGATGCTTTAAACAGAAACATATGTACCGTCCTTGTGCTTTATCTTTGATCGACTGAAACTTTAAAACCATAAAAGGTTTTTGGTTTTCTTGTTTTCTTCTTGATTCAATTGCTTTACACACCCTCAAAGGGTTCGGTTGTTTTTCCTTTTGGTTCGATCGCAACAAAACCACAAAGGGTTTGCAGAACCACTTTTTGTACAGAACCTACAGAACCACCTTAAACCAATAAAAACTTAGTATAATTAATAAATTTAAATTTAATTCAAATGGGTATAATAGTCAAAATACATTTTGACTTTTTTTGTTTTATTTTATTAAAAAAACGTTTTTTTAAAACCCCTTAATTTTCAGAATTATAAAAATAACTTTTTTTTATTTTATATTTTTTTCATTATATATGTTTTCAAAAGAAAAAAAACAAGTGCATATATGTTTTCTTCGGTGAATTTTGTGTTAAAGATGTTCGTAATTTACTTGACGTGACTTTCCTTCCGAAAGCTGATTCTCCTACGTGGTGGATTAAGACGATCCCAATTAAGGTTAATACTTCGCTTGGAAGGTTTCTCTCAATCGCCTTCCTACTCATTCTAATTTGGCTCGAAGGGGAGTGTTGGTGCCTTCTTCATCTTGTCTGATTTGTAATGTTTCTGATGAGGACTTGGCTCACCTTTTGTTTAGATGTGATTTGGCGATAGAAGTCACACGTTTAGTTTACAGATGGTGGAATTTGGTTTGGATTCCTTTGGATTCCTATATATCTTGGCTTTCTTGGATCAAGGCGTTGCGGAGAATTCTAGGAGTAAAACTGTTCTGGAAGGAGTTTTTATACTGCTTGGTGGAGTATTTGGAGCTATAGAAATCAAATTCTTTTTTCGGCCAAGAAACCACCGAAAGAAGTTCTTTTTGACGATATTGTTATGCGATCGTTTACTTGGTGTATAACTAAAATCAAATGTACAATCCAAAGAAACACAACATTACCTCTCATGTTCAATTGAACATGAGAGGATCCTTATCCAAAATTTATATAATCCAGCAAGTGTGTAAGTATATAGTAAAAAGTACGTCAGCTGCATGTTTTATTTAGTGCAAAGTACCTTTTTGTATAGTTTAAAATTTTGTATTTTCTTTTGAGGGTTTTATCTATGGAAGATCCCGGTATTGAAACATCATCTTTATTTACCTACTATTATAATTTCTACCAATTATAAACGAGAGACCCCAAAATTTACTGTAGTCTACTAAAAAAGCTCCATGTCGCTCTAAATAGTTGGACCCTAACACAACTTCTCAACAGATTTTATTTGAGAAACCAAATTTCTTCGTAGCTCTTTTCACTAATTACAACTTCTCTCTTTATATTCTTGTAGATATTTTATGAGATTCTACACTTGGGATCAAATCTGTAAGTACAAAATGTATGTTTTGGTACATGCATTCGGATTCTCATACTTCTCGTACTCACACGTGGTTGTAATTTGTGTGCTTGGAATCATGGGGCTGTTGGTGTGTTTCTGTAAGGCCATCTCGATCGTTTACTTCTTGAATAGTGCTCACTTTGGTGTTTTTGTTTTGTTTTATTTTTGAATGCTAAAATTTGTTAAACTTTTTTGTATTGTGTTTTGGTACAAGTTGTCATGTATTTGGATAGAGTCTATATTGGTTTACACATGTTTGATGTTTGGTAGATTTTTTTCAGAAAAATTACGGAAAAAAGTCTGTTGTGCATGCTGCACTAAAAAAAATGTAGCCCGGGAAAATCAAAACAAAAAAAAATTAAAAAGCAATCCCGGGCGACATGTCGCCCGGGAAAATCAAAACAAAAAATTGAATTACCCATCCCGGGCGACATGTCGCCCGGGTTAACTGACATTAAACGACAAAAACGTGATTTTGAGTTGACAAGTCAACGTATGTTAAAGTTTTCCCGGGCGACATGTCGCCCGGGATAATCGGCAATTAATTAATTAATCAATAATAAGGGCTAATTATTTTTTGATAAAGCACTTTCCCGGGCGACATGTCGCCCGGGAAAGTTATCCACCGTGGCACTTATTAGTTTGACTGAAATTAAGTGGGCCCCACCATGCCGCTCGGGAAAGTCGCCCGGGAAAGAATCCCTGGCGAGCTTTCCCCTTCAATTTATCCCGGGCGACAAGTCGCCCGGGATTAATATCCCCAGCGACAAGTCGCCCGGGAAGGCGTGAATTTGTCGCTGGGGATAGTGGTAAATGTTGTAGTGGATCTTGGGAAAGCATTAGCATTGTGTTTGTACAGGAATTCATAACCAAGTGTTTCAAGGTAATAAGTTCTTTTTTTAAGTTTATATAATTACTTATCTCATCTCGTTTGGCTGTTGTCTTGGATTGACTAGGTGGTGTTTAGTACCCATGACTTCCACTTAAAGAGGGGACTAGAAGCACAATAGGTACTAAACATCTTGTTTTGGTGCAAGATATTGTAACTCATTTGGGTGTGAACCGTTGTTTGCATGTTTTTCATATTAAAGTTATTTTTTACTACAATTTTATTAGTTTTCAAGTACAAAACCTAGAAGCATAACATAGATTAATACTTCAAACAATAACGACCTTAATTTGTTTATTTTATTTTTTGTTATTTCACTATTTGTATGTATTGAAATAGTTATGGAGCTTGGCATATTTCAGTCATCAATAAAATAGCTGATTATTAGTTATTTATAATTCTAATGTTTGTAAGTGATCCTAATTTAAATATATTTTTAACTAGCTTCAAGACTCGTCAACTACTTCAAGACTCGTCGAAAATGTATTTTTAAACTTTGTAGGAGCTTGCATTGATCCAACATACAACTACATAAATTTTGTTAACATAGAGCATTTTACAAGAGTTGTGTATTGTATAATAATACTTACAAATTGTCTAAAACTATGCACATTGTACATAACAATAAATAGTTTTTCACACAAACAAAATATATGACAAGCTTAAAGTAATAAGTTAACTTGTTATTATTCATTAACCTCACACTCACGACTAGTCTTAGGTTTAATGGAACACGGTATTAAAATCTTAATTTATTTTCTTTTAAGTGAGTGTTCGTAAGGGTCAAGAAAGATTTCAAATATATATCGATTGATTATTCAAATTATGATTGATATCATCATCGAATCTAATTGATAAGTTTTCGAGTATGGACATAAGATCGGATTCTTATTTGTTTAGTTTCAAGACTATATCAAAATATAACAAAAGATATTATCTTGAATCTACATATTCAATCACACTCGATTGATATGAAAATAATGAAATCCTTTTCTAGATGAAATGAATATGCATCGGATCATAATTCGCACTTGTGTTAATGATGTCATATTGAGTCTACTTGTGCAATGGTTGTGTTCCAAATATTAGACTAATATGTTTAATAGATGCATAAAATACACAATGAAATATTCAAGCAATTTACATTGCAATGAAATTGGTAAATGTGTCATTTTGGAAAAAACCCAACACGAGCAATCTAACAACATATGTAAACTTTGCTCATACAACTTAAAAGCACAACTCAAAGTTCACATTCACATTTGGCTAAATTCTCAACTAAGAATAATACTCTTATTAATTCAACTAGGATAATATGATGTTTGGGAAACATTATATCTAAAGAATTCATGCACTTATCACGTTAAACAATTGATAAAGGATAATGTATATCCTATGCATTTTTTTTCTTCATAGAATGAATGATCGTGTTACAAGATAATACACTGCATATTGTTTGCAAAATATAAGGTATTAGAATTGAAAAATAACCTTCCACAATATGTGTCAATGCATAAACAAGTAAAATTCATTCATTTATGCTTGTTCTCTCTCCAGTTTCTCTCTCCTCTTTTTTTCTTTCTCATCCTTCTTCTTTTAAATCAATATACCACCATCATCACCCCATTTCACACAAATAAAAAACTATCACCGAAACCACCTCGCCACCGCGAACATATCCCACTTTGTCTGACCACCACCAGAGCTGTTACGCGCCACCACGCGCAGTTACAATGTCCGGCAACCTTTTGTTTAGTTTTGGTTTTTTTCCAAAGAATTCAACGCGTGTGGACCACCACCTCTGGCGAGTTGAGGATCCTCTCATTAAAGCAAACCTGATCTAAGTATACCCGCCACCACAGCCACCGCAGACTGTCGGCTGTGCCGCAGTTAACCACCACCGAAAAAACCACATCGATTTTTTTTTCCGGCATGCTAAGTTTCCTTATTCCCTTATAAATTATTGTTTAATCTTATATATCCTTTATTTTTTTGACTGTTTTGCTTTTTTTTGCCCCTGTCCCTTTCTTTGTTGTTTTTATAGTTTCTTTAGCTTTGTTTGTGTGAGGGTAGGATAAAGGCTTTAGGATGTGATGGTAACTTGAGGTCATGTCTTTCCAGACAGGGAAGGTTAGGCAAGTATAGCGAATCTAAGAGTGGTAGAAGTGGTAGTAGGGTTAAAGCTTTTTGTAGGATTAAGGTGGGTAGTTGGAATGTAGGCTTTCTTACGAGTAAGCTCTTAGAGCTTGTTGATGCCTTAGAAAGACATAGATTGGACATCGCGTGTTTCTAGGAGACTAAATGGAAGGGTTCTAGTAATAAGGAGGTAAATGGCTACAAGCTTTGGTACTTAAGCTCTCACACCGCTAGAAATGGAGTTAGAGTCATTTTGAGAGCGTGTCCTAAGGACAAAGTAGTCCACGTAAACCGGTGTAGCGATAGGATCATATCATTAACGTTGGTGATTGAAGGAGAGATGGTTAATGTGATCAGCGCTTACGCACCCTAAGTAGGTCTGATTGAGGAAGAAAAAAATGCCTTCTGGGATTCTCTAGATGAGGTCGTGAGGGAGTCCCTGACGGACCAACGATTGATTCTAGGGGGCGACTTAAATGGGCATATAGGGGCGACAACGGAAGGATACGCGGGTGTCCACGGAGGATTCGGGTATAGAGTGAGAAATGAGGAAGGTCGCTCGATTTTAGATTTTGCTACTGCATATGACTTGGCATTAGTAAACTCGTACTTTAAGAAGAGAGACCACCATCTAATTACTTTTCAGAGCGGGGGTCGTTGCACCCAAATTGACTATTTGTTGGTGCGACAAGGAGACCACAAGGCGTGTAAAGACTGTAAAGTATTTCCAGGGGAAGCATGCTCTTCCCAACACAGATTGTTGGCGATGAACACTCTATTCAAGAGGGTTCAACGCGGGAGGGTAGGGAGTGCAGCGCCGAGAATCCTGTAGAAGAACCTAAATGGTGATGCGACAGAGGCGTTTAGATCAAGAGTGTCAGAGGATGTATCTGCACAAATTGAGGCCATATCTGCTAGCGACGCAAATTCTATGTGGAATTTCCTTGCTGGTATCATCAGAGATGCAGTAAAGGATTCCCTTGGTGAGGTTCTAGGGTCCTCAAAGACACATATGGCTCGTAGGGAATCTTGGTGGTTGTGTGAAGAGGTGCAATCTAAAGTCGCGGAGAAGCAAGCAAGGTTTAGAGAGCTACTTTCATGCCAGGAAGGTAATCTCGAGGAGCAGCTTAGGGCATAGGAGAGATACAAATTAATTAAGCGAGAAGCTAAAAAAAGCCATAGCCCAGGCGAAAGAGAAGGCGTATGAAGATCTGTACAAGAAACTGGACTCCAAAGAGGGAGCAAATGAAATCTTCAGGATTGCAAAAGCCCGACAGAGAAAGAGAAGGGATCTAAGGGACATTTGCTTTATTAAAGATGAAGGAGGTCGTACCATTACGGATGAGGAAAAGATCAAGAAAAGATAGGGAGAATACCTTTCCTCTCTTTTCAACACGGGAGAACCAGAGGGACACGAAGGAGTTGTGGACCAGAACACACTGCCGCTTATCGACTGCTACTACTTAAGGATTAGTCAGACAGAAGTGAGGACTGCCGTATAGAAGATGGGGAGAAATAAGGCCGTTGGGCCATACCAAATCCCCATAGAAGCTTGGAGAAGCTTAGGGGCTGAGGGTATTAGTTGGATTACTAGCCTCTTCAACAAGATCTTCACAAGCGCGAAGATGCCTAAAGAGTGGAGACTTAGTGACGTCATCCCTATCTTCAAAAACAAAGGCGATACGTAAGTGTGCAACAACTATAGGGGTATCAAGCTTCTTAGCCACACCATGAAGCTATGGGAGAAAGTGATTGAGAGAAGGTTGCGAAGAGAGACCTCGGTGTTCGATAACCAGTTTGGTTTTATGCCCGGACAATCTTCAATCGAGGCAATACACCTTATTAGAAGCCTTATGCAGAAGTATAGGGAGAGACAAAGATACATGCATTTGACTTTCATAGATCTAGAGAAGGCGTATAATAGCGTACCACGAGACTTGATTTAGAAGACCCTAATTGACAAAGGAGCATCAAGGAGATACATTAAGGTTATTAGGGATATGTACACCGGTGCGAAGACCCGGGTTCGAACCTCAATTAGAAACACATAGTTTTTCTTAGTGGAAGTAAGGCTACATCAGGGATCAGCAATTAGCCCATATCTATTTGCTTTGATCTTGGATGAGTTATCAAGAGGGATCTAGGAGGACATCCTATGGTGCATGATTTTTGTTGACGATATTGTGCTTGTCTCGGAATTAGCAGAAGGTTTAAACGACAGACTTGAGAATTGGAGGGGTGCACTAGAAGCCAACGGCCTTAGGGTCAGCCGAGAGAAGACAGAATATCTAAGATGCGACTTCAGTAACAGTGAGATCGCCCATAACGAAGAAGTGGAAGTATGTATTGGAGACAAGATCTTACAACCTAAGGAGTCTTTTAGATATCTCGGATCAATGCTGCACAAATCCGGGAGGATTGACGAAGATGTTGCTCACCGCATTAAAGCAGCATGGCTGAAGTGGAGGGCGGCAACATGAGTCATTTGTGATAGAAATGTCCCTCTCAAGCTGAAAGGGAAATTCTATAGAGCGGCAATTAGGCCTGCTATGTTGTATGGGTCAGAGTGTTGGCCTATTACAAAAGCTCTAGCTAATAGGATGGAAGTTGCGGAGTTGAGGATGCTAAGGTGGACCTGTGGTAAAACAATGCTTGACATGATCCCTAATGGAGTGTATAGAGCGGAGCTTGAAGTGGAGACTATCATCAACAAGATGAGGGAAGGACGGTTGAGGTGGTTCGGGCATGTCAGGAGAAGACCACAGTCAGCACCAGTTAGGAGAGTAGAAGCTTTGGTTGTCGACGGCATGAGGAGAAGGGGTAGACCGAAACTTAGGTGGGAGGATAGAGTGAAGCTTGACATGAAGGAGCTACTCTTGTCCGAGGACATGACCTCTGATAGGAATGAGTGGAGGGCTAGGACTAGTCTAGGAGGGTAGTTGGTTCCCATTCGGGTTCTGCTGTGCCCTTTTCCTTGCCTTTTTTGTTGTCTTTGTTATGTTTTTAGGCTTTGCTTGCGAGTGGTTTGCTTGTCTTGTGTCTTTTCTTCTCTCTTTGTTTGGCTTTTGCGTGTTAGACTCAGATAGGTTAGAGAGGTGGGCTAGTTTTAGATTAGGAGGTTCGATGGAAGGCTTTGAGGGTTTGGTTGGGCTTGGTTTGCCTTTGTTTGCCTCGTCTTCTTTGGCCTTGTGGTGTTCCTTGCTTCCCTTTCCTTTTGCTTGTTTCGGAGCTTGTGTGCTGCCTTGTTTTGCTTGCCCGTTTGCTGTTGCTCTCTGCTGGTTGGGCCTTCAGCTCTTTTAAGCTAGCTTGCCCCGCTTTAGTGTTTTATTTATCTTTTCTGTGCCTCTATGTGCTTTTTGCTCTTTTGCTCTCTGTATCCCTTATTATTTGTTATCTGTGTTTGTCTGCCCTTTTCTTGCTTTGCCTGCTTCCGTGTTCGTATGCTTGCTCTGACCTTTTTGTGCCTTGCGTTGTGGCTTTTGCCTTTTATTTGCCGTGTCTTCTGTGGCCCTGTTATTTCCTTGCGCCCCTTTTCTTTTGCTTGTTTTGCTATTGGTGTGGTTTTGCCTGTTTGGCCTGCCCGTATGGTGATGCTTTTTTTATTAGGGCCTCTAGGCCTTTTCTTTTTAGCTAGTTTGCCTCGCTTTTGTGTGTGTTTAGTTTCTTTGTGTCTGTATGTGCCTTTTGGCTCTTTTGCCCCTGGTTCGCCTGCTCTTTTTTGTATCGCATGTTTGCTTGTCGTGTTTACCTGCTCCCGTATTCGTTTGATTGCTTTGTGCCTTTTGTACCCCGTGTTGCTGCTTTTGCTTCGTCTTGCTTGTTATGTGCCTTTTTCTTTCCTTTTGTATCTTGTTCCTTGCTTTTTACTTGCCTTTGGTTTCTTGTTCCTCCTTTTATCTTTCTATCGATACCTTTAGTAATAACTAAAAAAAACAGGCTTTTTGTCCCTCTCTCTCTCCCCTTTCTCTTAGTCGGAGGTCTTCTCGGAAGCAGTCTCCTTACCCGTTAAGGGTAGGGGTATGACCTGTCTACATTTCACCTCCCCCATACCCTGCCTGGCGGGATTGGGTATCGTCGTCGTCGTTGTTGTTGTTGTATAAATGACTCAATACCAACAAGTAATCTATTTCTTCATTCGACCTCGTACCTTGATATCCAAATTATCGCATATAGATTGAATATTATCAGGAATGTCCTGACCTTCATACATATCATCATTGTATGGGTCGTAATCATCATTCACATATGTTTCCCTCAATTGTTCTAGCAAGCTCTTAGTACCATATCCAACCCCCTAACGGTTTTAAAGCCATATAACTTGTCGTTTCATTATCAACAGACTCAATTTCATCCTCACTATCCTGATCACCCGAATAATCAACATTTTTTAAAGGTTTACCATCATCATCCACAAGCACACATTCCCCTCCAGCAACTGTTTTCAAACATATTAATCTTTTCTACTAGCGGGGCAGAGCTTTGCTCTTCCTCTTGCACACAAGACGTATAAGCCCTATTGCTCGTTTCAACTTCATCACTAACCGAATTTTCAACATTTAAAGCATCAAACGAGTTACTAAGGGAGAAAGTATCATTACCTGGTGTCAAAACATTCTTCTTACCAACATAAGGAGTCGTCTTTTGGTTCACCCCTTCAGTTGATTATTTTGATTTAGGGTGATATTGAGGTTTTGGTTTCACCGAGATTGGTTTGAAGTTTTTGTTACCTCCATTATTACCATCTGATTTTTTTTACTTCAACAAAACCTTCGTCATCCGCCCCAGATGATCCACCCTTACTATTATTCATCTTGTTCACCACTCATTTAGGAGCTTTTGGACAATCATCAAGTGAGTGACCAAATATTAAGCTCGTATTACAACGAGGAGGTTTTCATTTATATTCCACACAAATGGTATCTTTTGTATATCCAGTTCCTTCAAGGTTTGGCACAGCCATGACCAGATTGTCCCTAAAATTATTACCAACATCAATTTCAATCAAAATTCTTGCATAGTTGCTCCCCCCTCATGATCTTAAACACATGGCGTTCGTATATGAGTCTAGCATCATTGGGGTATCAATTTTCGTGGCGATCAAGCTTAAACCATCCGATGTATAAGCAACTAATGGGACATCATGAAATTTCACCCAAACTGGAACACGAGACAAAAATCTTTTTTAAGAAGGCTTATGGATGGTGACCATTTATTTAGAAAAATAGGGACTTCACGAATCATCCATGGATCATTTGTAAGCACCGAATCAACACCCTAAGTAGATGAAAACTTAAAGAAGAAAAAACCTTTCACCAAAGTTACTTTCTTTAATCTATATTTTTCCCAATTATTGCGTACAAACCATTCCACGACAGGGAAAAGCAAGCCCGTTACCAATAAAATAACCGTACAGTGAATTTTTCATTCTTTTATTTACCTTATGAACCGAAGCCACAGGTAACCAAACGTCATAGTCGGCATCATTTGGCACAGTAGCATCAAGTTCTCGAAGATTAGCCTTAGTCAAAGACGTATGGTTAAGCTTATTAACGTAAGATGAGAGAGCATCCTTCATACCAGATTCACGGCCAACCTTATTAGGATTACCATCATTAACCTAAGAAGTAGTTGCATCGGGCGTATTACTCAGAGAATAGGTGTCAGAAGAGACATTAGTAACCTCATAAACTTGTCCAGTAACCCCACCATTGCCAATATTTCCATCCTTTAAACCTCCATCTTGAGTATGTACCATACCCGCACCTACACTTAACAAAGAAAAATCATATTCAGAACAATAACCAATCGGAACATCAGTGTTCCTCTTCTCCTTTTTCCAAACCTTCGAAGCTCCATCCTGATGTTGCATCGTTGCATCATTAACCATACCATGTTGCTTCTCTTTCACACCCCTCCAAACCACACTCCCCTTCTGACTCAAAAATCGTCGTTCCATACCCAATGCATTCAAACACTACGCAACAAGTAGCAAAATCAAAAAGAACAAAAAACGTCTAATCTTTAGTAACGAGAAACCGTAGCTCGAAAACCTAGGGCTTGGAATTAAAATCACAATCAGTAACCTAAACAACAACCATGAGGACACCGACAAGGATTGAAACCCTAAAAAGAAGAGATCAACAAAACTCTAAAAAGAAACTGAGACCCTAAAATCAAACCGACATAAGATCCTTATAAAAAGAATGTTAGACAAGATATAATCAAAGATTAATATGCCATAACATAATCGTTATTTTAGGATTTTAGAACAGGTTGAAGGCAGGGATCGATTTGAATTAGGTTAGGGTTTATTGCAATAGTCGCCAGAGAGAGTTTAGGGGTTGGGTGGTACTTAATTCTACAGTTATATGTCAGTTAACAACCGGTTAATATATAAGAAAGTGAGTCTTTTAAACATTTTGATGCATAATTGTTTAACATGTGGAGTGTGTTTTACGAGGATATATAAAAGGATGTTTTGGAAGATACTGGGAGTACTGTATAGTCGTTGAAAAATACTTCAATTTTCAAGAAACCTTTTATAAATAACTGTTTATTCATAAGTTTTTGATTTAAAAAAAAAGAAAAATCTCTTTTCTCAAAATTTAACAACATTTCTTATAATAACTCTTTACTTTTTTCTATATTTTTTCTTTCATTTTTCTAAGTCCACTTTCACTTTTCAATTATCTAAAAAAAATATCACCTAGACATTTTTTTTCTAGAGATAAAAACTATTCTCTTAAAAAATTAAATAAGAAATTCGACGATTAAACGCAGCCACAATATTTCCTTTTTTCCTTTCCAACCATGAGGCTAGAGGTAATAATAAGCTTTAAGACGTGTTATATGCCTAGTTGGTGTTGAGATTTGATAAACATATAACCATTATACTACGAGTACGCAACGGAAGAGCATCCCATAAGGATCTTGTTTGATGCATATGAATTAACACATAAATAAATGTATAAGTTTAGTAACCTCTTGATCACTTGAATTACTAAGACAAGTGATCTAGCTCTTGTTCTTGAATCTCACGAAAACCTTAACAACTAAAGGAAGTTGTCTCTAAAGAACGCATACACTACACGTCACAGTAGAACGTTGAATGCTAGTTTACGTATCACGAATTAACAACTTAACACAAGGTTCTTGGTTGTTCATGGTTTTTGAGCCGGTCGAACCCCTTAGGGATTTTCTATCAATCGCGAGTAATAAGGGAGAAAGGAGAGCTTTGTTTTTGCTTAGGGTTTTCAAGGATTAGTCAATAATGAACCTAGGAGATTCCTTATATAGTATAATCTTGGCTTAACCTCCAAGCAAACGATAACCCCCCTTAGTTTCCAATCGTGTGGGGTTGGGTATAAAATAACAAGCCCGTTACTTGTTATTTAAATGTCTAATAGTTAGTTATAACTTTTAACGATATAAATAACAATCGTTAAATATTTCTAGAAATATTAATATAATTAATACATTTACTATAAATACATTAATCATATTAATTAAACGTTCACTCGGTGTATACGTAGGGCTGCAAACAAACCAAACTTTTATCAAGCAACTCGAGCTCGAGCTTGACTCGATCGTGTCGAGCTTTTATCGAGCTCTAGCCCGAGCCCTAGTCGAACAAATTTGCTCAAAACACATAACGAGCCGAGCTCGAGATATTTATCGTAGAAAGATTTTTAAACCTTATTGCTCAAATGTTTTGTATAAATTAATTGCTCTTGAGTCCATCACGTACTTTCGTAACCTTATAGGTAAGTTTGGCTATCAAATACAATATTTATGAATAAATTCGAGCTTTTCAAGCCGAGCTCGAGCCTTTTTCGAATAGTACTCTAGCCGAGCTCAAGCTTTGATGATTAAAGCTTGTCGAGCTATCGAGCCGAGCTATCGAGCCGAGCTCGAGCCTAACTTTTAATTTTCAAGCCGAGCTCAAGCCCTGTGAAGCTCGAGCTCGGCTTGCCTTGATTGCAGCTCTGCTTGTGTGCCCCTAATAGGCTCACGTATTTTAAGCCGCATAATTACCGATTATAACTTGCGCATTCTTAATAGTTGGCACCCCACCCACGCGTCTTGTCCTAAAAAGACACCCCGGTTTCACACGTCTTATGCATAAACTGAAGAAGTCAGTCTATCGACTAATCGACTGATGAAGGTGTGATTGTGTTTGTGTGTGTAATTTTGGTTTTAGTGAAATGTATATGTGTATAAGTGAGGTATATTTGAATAGTTTTCGGTTATGTTATTACATTATATTAATGATGATGATGATTGATAAACGATAAACTGATGTAACGTTGGCTTAACGATTATATTTGCGATCACCAACAAGCCTCGGTTTTGTCAAGAAAGAAAGAAGAGGAAATTAAATAAATGGACGTATTTTAGAGGGTGTTTACGTAAAAGGATGTATTCAAACCGTATTTGAGATTTTGGCCATTTTAGTGCGCAGTCAACACATTTTGCGCACCAAAGTACACACTAGCGCACCAAATTGAAAATAAATTGTGTTGGAGCACCATATTTAATTTCTAAACCAATGAGATGATGCCACGTAAGATTTAGTGCGCTAAATATGTATATAGCGCACCATAATATAAATATGATATACCAAGTAGCTTTTGAGCACCATATTTAATTTCTAAACCAATGAGATGATGCCACGTAAGATTTGGTGCGCAAAAAATGTATATAGCGCACCATAATATAAATATGATATACCAAGTAGCTTTTGAGCATCATATTTAATTTATAAACCAATGAGATGGTGCCACGTCATATTTGATGCGCAAAAGATCTATATAGCGCACCGTATTTACTAAATGCCAAAAAAAAAATCGGATTACGTTCAAATATTTAGATACGTTTCCTTATCCATTTGAGTTTTCATTGAGATTTTCTTATCTATTTGGGACATTTTTTATATAAATTAAGAAATATAGCGAGTTAGTCTTCCACATTTGTAATTAAATATGAGATATTCAAGTGGAAAATTTTCGTTATGTTTTGTTAGAGAAGACCACACACCAAAAATAACGCACAAAAGCATGAAAGTGACAAATCAATTTTCGAAAATACTTTTATGGAACAAGCGAATTTTTTTTGGGATATTTCGCATGGTTAAAACTTGTCAGTTATTTTTTTTATGGAACAAGTGAATGAGATGATAGTGAAAGAGGGAGAGTATATAGGTAAGTGATGCATAGGTGAGGAAATTACGACTATTAATGATTTAGTGTATAAAATATGAAAATAACGCATCAAAGTGGGTCTTTGCGCACCAACTAGGCCTAATTAGTAAAAGAGTTTGAATTGAGTTTGAAATTGAAAACAAGTTATGTACGTATTTGTAATTGATTTAAGAAAGAAAGTGAAGTGGGTCAATGTCAGCTAAGTTAGGTAGGTCCTTTTCCTAGGTTAGGATGTGAAGTACACGTTAGTTTTTTATAACTCTGTGGACCCCCTCACCCCTTATTTTGTTAGGTTCACTTCATGAAAATATATGACTGTTTTTTAATGATATCATTTGGGTCCCTGTATTAAACGAATAGCTGACTGACTGCTAATGATTTTCTACTAAGGTACCCCTATTGGTACTCTCTGACTCATGAATAGTGACAATAAGGTATAAAAGATTCTTTTTGTACTATTTTTTTTACAGTGCAACGCAGTTTTTTTATTAGTTTTTGTTTCGTAATTTTTAACAGTTTCATACTTTTGACCTGTTAAACTTTATATTTTTCGTTCCGTTTTTTCCGTGTCACAGTTTTATAACATATACAAAATTATAAAAATACAAAAAAAAAATACGAAAAAAAAAACCAAAAAAAACCCAAGGGGGTACAAATGGTAATTTAGGGGTACATATATCATAAGCCTTCTACTAAACATGTCAAAAGCATGCATTGTATGAGTACTGATTTACCACCCATGCCATGATTTAAGACTAGGTCTAGTAAAAAGATCACAAGACCGCATGCATTGTCGTTATTATAATGTTACATCAGATTTTTTTTTTCATAAGCAATTTCAGCACCAAATTAATGTAATAGTATAACTAACAACACAACTCAAATCTACCTCAGTTAGACACAAATATACCTTACATAAACAAAATAACAACTCACGCAACTCAACTAAACCCAAAAAAAACTCATCCGCGACTCGGTCATTCCTAAAACCAAGTACTCGTTTTATATAGTTAAAGACGCGTCGAATGCCCGAGCCATAATAAAGAGGACGCGTCGAATGCCCGAGCCATAATAAAGAGGACGCGTCCTGCAAAGAGAAGACTCGGTCTTCACCTCCGTATTACGTACACGCGGTCTAACAATTAACCTTCATTTTTCCGTCCACATTGATATGATTTCTATATTTGTCTGATTTATATTTAATGCGTGCTCTTATTGTCATTATTATATATAGCTTTAATTTCCGGTTTAATTATTCTAAATCGTAAGATTAAAAGTGAAACACTTCCTTTAACCTTTTTAGATGATTTACCTTGATCATATAAATTATTGATGTATTTTTCCAAACAAATACTCCATTAGTAAACTTATAAGAATGCTCATCCCATTTACTTTTTCTCTCTCGACCCTATATATATTATTCACTTCAAAACGACCTGTGTGACTTAGCAACCAACAGTCCAGAACCAATTTTATGTGTCGATCGGGTTCACAAAACCATTTGTTGCAATTATTTGTTGCTTTCTAATGGCAATTATAATCGAAGCTGTATTTTATGTGTTGTTAGAGTCACTGAAATTATTCAAGTGAATTATACTGAACTCATAGTTTTTTAGACTAAGGGGGTGTTTGGGATTGCTTATTGAAAATAGATTATTAGTTTTGAAAACGCATAATCATATAATCAGCTGCAACAAAACGTGGTTATGATATATGGTGTTTGGATTTGATTATGCTGTATGGTAACATGATAATCAGATAATTTGTTTTTTGAGTGTTTGGTAAATCGGATTATTTTATAACTTAACATATAAATTGACTAAAAAGGACATCGCCATATATAGTAAACTTTTTTTTGAACATACTATAAACTGGAACATATAAAAATTTATCAAAAAAATGTGTATTTTACTTTTACATTTATCTTATTAATTTTAACTACTTTTTTTATTTTTGTTAACGATAATCTTAGTATACAAAACTATTTTGATAAATCTACCAAAATATTTGACGTGCTAAAATACTCGAGATTATCAATCTCAAATATTTTTTTGACTTTTCTTCCATGTCCAACGATTTCTCTAATAAGCTTTATAGGGACCTATTTTCTACAAAAAAAAAATACGAAACACATTTGTTTTCAAGGGAATTATAAAGCTTTGAAAATGGTGTGTCCTATAATACTTATCCTTCAACAAAACTCATTCGTCTTTGACAAACTTTTTTTCCTTCAATGATGCTTGCCGGATCTGCGACTCCAGTAACGGTCATTTATGATGTGGATGAGAAGAAGAAAAAAGGCCGACAAGTGACAATCGGTAGGAGATTAAACTGTGGCAGTGGAAAAATAAATGAATGAGGTGTGTGAGGAAGAAGGATATATAATGGTAAATTGGTAATTTTGTTGATAGATATAAAGTGCGTTTTCTAAAAGTATGTAGGTACTAGTAGTTTCAAAACTGCGTTTTCAATCACGTGAAACGCAAATAATCACTTTTTTAATTGTATTTCCCAAACACTCAAAACTGATTATCAGCGTTTTTAAAACGCAATAATCAGATAAGTTCTTTCATATCGCAATCCCAAACACCCCAATATATCCTTCTTCCTCACACACCTCATTCATTTATTTTTCCACTGCCACAGTTTAATCTCCTACCGATTGTCACTTGTCCGTCCGTCTTTTATGTTTTCGTACGTTTTCGCTCTTCTTTTTACGTTTGCGTCCGTCTTTTTATGTTTGCGTCCGTCTTTTTATGTTTGCGTCTGTCTTTTTACGTTTTCCTTCATTTTTACGTTTTCGCACGTTTTTTACGTTTTCCTTCATTTTTTTAAGTTTTCGTCCGTAAAAGTACGACAACGTAAAAAACAGACGAAAACGTTTTTTAAATTAATGACGAAACGTTAAAAAAAAAAAAATGCGAAAAACGTAAAAAACTGACAAAACGTATAAAATCTAACGAAAACGTAAAAAAACTGACGGAAACGTAAAAAAACTGACGCAATCGTAAAAAAAACTGACCAAAACGTAAAAAACTGAAAGAAACGTAAAAAACTGACGCAAATGTAAAAAACTAACGAAAACGTAAAAACACAGACGAAAACGTAAAAAATTAGACGAAAACGTAAAAAACCGACGCTAATTGTAAAAAAAACTGTTGTAAAATAAAAAAACTAAGAAAAACGTAAAAAAAAAAATGACAAAAACGGTAAAAAAACGGACGAAAACGTAAAAAAACTGACGAAACGTAAAAAAATAGACGAAAACGTAAAAACTGACGAAAACATAAAAAAATACGAGAACGTAAAACAACAGACGAAAACGTAAAATAACTGACGAAAACGTAAAAAAACAGACAAAAACGTAAAACAATGACGCAAACGTAAAAAAACTGACGCAATCGTAAAAAAACTAAAGAAAACGTAAAAAAAACTGACAAAAACGTAAAAAAAAAGACGAAAACGTAAAAAAAAGACGAAAACGTTAAAATACTGACGAAAAAGTATATAACTGACGAAAACGTATAAAAGTGACGAAAACGTAAAATAACTGACTAAAACGTAAAAAACAATAGTAAAAAGATAAAGAAATAAAAATGAAAGAAGTACTCAAGAGAAAAGAAAAAAACAAATGGTATTCTTCTTTGCAAATGAAGAGCTTAGATGCATATTTTCTTCTGCAGACATGATTTGCAGAATAATAGAAGCTAAAAACCCCTGAAAAAACAAACGAAACCTTAGTGTAACAAGTAGAACGACACCATAAAAAACATATTTTACAAAAATATATTTTAAATAAAACACCACACACACAGAGGCTCTCCTCTTGCATTTGGATTGGTCGGCTGACCGATCAACATCTCTGATTTTCCTTTTTGGGACACGTCAGTGACGACCTGCTTCAATAGAGGGGACGCGTCGCAAATGGCCGACCATGTCGGTCGTCTTCCCCTATTGTGCCCGGTCTAAAGTAGGGGTGGCAATTTCTGACCCGACACGAAACCCAACCTGAAACCGACACGAAAATTAACAGGTTTGGGTTGAGTCTAAATAGATTTTGGGTCGGTTTTGGGTCAACCTATCTAATCCGTTTATTAAACAGGCAGGTTCGGGTTGGGAATAAATTAATCGGGTCGACCCGCCAACCCGTTTAATATTTTTTCCTTATATTAAAAATTATATATATTTTATTATACGGGTTAAATGGGTTAAACGGGTCGACCCACATACTTATTTAACCCGTTTAACCCATGTAATGTGTCAAATTTTGTATATAAAACAGGTTAAATGGGTTAATCCGAACCCGTTTAACCTATTCAATTTGTGTAACCTATTTAACTAGCCAACCTACGTATATATACGGGTTAAATGAGTTAGGTTTGGGTTATGTTTAAACATGTTAGGGTTGACATAGCTGACCTGATTATTTAAATAAGTCAGGTTTGGGTTGAGGTTTTCTGACCCGCCAACCTATCAACCCGAACCTATCAACCCAAACCCGACCTGAATTGCCACCCTTAGTCTAAAGGATTTCGAGGTTATTACTTTTAGTAGCCGGTAGACGTGCCTATATTCATTCTTCATTAAGACATGACAAAAATTTCCTTTAAAAGTCAATAACTCTCGCAACAACCATATTTGAAACCTAGGTCCCTAGCTACTTAGGACCAGATAACAAGGACTTTCTACTCTGATTAATGGGGGTGAATATATTTTCGTGGGTTATATTTAATGTTAATTATGTTGGACATTGTTAGGCTAACCACATTTCTTGAGAAATTATAAATTACACTTTAGCAATCTAAACAATGATCTTAGCTATTTTTTCAACTAATTTTATGGTACTGAGAGGTACGAATATTTTAAGTTGATGGAGCATCGAATATACAAATGATTATTAAAAAGAAAAAGGATGTAAATAAGATACGATGAAAGATCTTGATTACCGACTTTAGCACGACAATAGTATTATAAAAATAGAGGGTATCGATAATAAAAAAGTAAGTTGTTCATTACGGTAAATTTTGGAAAGTACGTTGGTATTCTATAGCCTTTACCCAATAAAAATAGCTTAACAAATAGAAAGACATAACATATATAAAATATGTGGCATTTTCTTTGCAGAACCATTTTTTTGTACAGAACCTACATAACCAGATTTTTTACTCCTAATAATGCATGATGTACATCATATCAATGCAAGATGGCATTTATGTAAATAAATAAAACATATTCTCATTTAATAATTTGAATAAAGGGTAAATATGGAATTACATATATCATTAATCATGTAACTGATCTTTTCAGTTTTGAGATGAGATGCTAAAAACAAGGAATGACTAAATCAAAAGAAAAAAATAGACCCATAAAAGCCTCGTCAACATTATTCATACACAAAATAGGATAACCTTTTACAACTTCCTTTGCCGTCATTGATGTTATGTATTTCCTTATCACATTTTTTTAATTAATTTGGTTATCATACTGTGGTAAATCAATTATGGGTGGTGTTATATAATCTTTGAAAACAACCCACTACATTCAAGCCTAATATTATTTGTCAACTGTATATTTGTTTTGATGTTTCCTCATATTCGATCATCATGACTGAATCTCGTCAAAGTGTGGGTCAACATAATACATGAGTTTGATTCAATCGTTGATCATATTCCTGTTTGATCACCAATCACTGAATAACATTTGATTATTGAGATTATTTTTTGATTCGAGTCCTTTAATCTTGTGGTATTGGGTTCGACGTGTCATTAGGTTAGGGTTTTGATTTCGATCGACAATCCTTTTCCTGTTTGATCACCATTCACTCAATATCATTTGATTAGGGTGATTTACATCTGATTATTGATCTCTAATCTCCTTTTATTTGGTTCGACGTGTTTCATTAGGTTTAGGGTTTTCGTTTCTTTTTTTAATCATGAGCGGTCGTAATTTTCATAACTCAAATGAAAATCAAACGCAGAAGATTTCGAAATCAGTTTTTGTGACAAATTTTCCTGAAGATTCCACCGCGCGCGACCTTTGGAAAGTGTGTAGCGATTATGGTACGGTTGTAGATGTCTTCATTCCATTTAAGAGATCTAAATCAGGTAAACGCTTTGCCTTTGTTCGTTTCATAAAGGTAATTAATTTAGAGCGTTTGGTGTCGAACCTTTGTACGATTTGGATTGGAAGATATCATTTACACGCAAACTATGTGAGATTTGAAAGGCCTCAAAAACCCAACTCTTCCATTCCTCGTGGTCCTAATCATTCCACTCCTAAAGAGACGAATATGGAGAATTCAAACAACTCCTTTGTTTCTGTTCTTAAGCGTGGAAGTCAATCACATGTAACTCCTGAAATTACTAAACCTGCTTTGGTTCTTGATGATACTTGTATTAAGGAGTTCGATTTTGGCATGTCTCTAATGGGAAGGGCAAAAGACGTTTCTGCTATTCCTAACCTACCTTGTATTATTTCTAAAGAAGGTTTTCAAAACGTCAAGCTTTCATATCTTGGAGGGATGTGGGTTCTCTTTGAGTTTGATTCTCTCACTACAAAAGAGAAATTTCTCAATCATTCTGGTATTGGTTCTTGGTTCACTGAGCTTATTCAAGCGACCAGCTCATTTGAAAATGATGAAAGGATCGTTTGGATTTCCATTGAGGGTCTTCCTATCAAAGCTTGGACTCCTAACACTTTTCGTAAGATTGCATCTTTATGGGGTGAGTATGTGGAGTGGGAAGATGATGATCTAAAATCTTTGTCATGTAAACACTTGTGTTTAAAAACTAATATGAAAGTGATCATCAATGAAAGGCAGAAAGTAATAATTCAAGGCAAAGTTTATTGGATTCGCGTTAAAGAATTAGATGCTTGGTTTCCAAATTTCCAAGAAGATGACCAAGATGATCTCTCTTTTGATGAGGAATCACAAGAAGGTGATGTCGCAAACAAAGTTGATAATAATGAGAGTGATGTTGATAGAGTATCGGAATCGAGCTTCATGCATGAAAATGACACTGCTCACAAAGACGCCAACATTTGCAAAAAAGGAGAGGTTGGATCACACTCAGAAGACCCTTTAATATTTATGGCATATTGGACGGACAAAAGAACAACGTTTGTAACTATTGCAGCGATGAACCGAAATTCCCACCTGGTTTTACTCCAGATAATAATGATCATGAAAAAAACGTGGCAGAAAATATCAAAGATACTACTGAACGTGTTCAATCTCTCTCAAATAAACTCAATGACCGTTGTTCGAACCGTGGATTTTCATCACAACAAAGTATGAACTCTCACTTTCAGAAAAGTAAGGTAGGTGGATCTATTTTAGATCTAATGGATGAATTGGTTACTGTTGGCCAAACCATGGGTTACAATATGGCAGGTTGTGAAAAAAACATTCAGGAAATAATTAATTCACAAGGAGATTTTGATGTTGTTAAATGAATTTTCTGTCTCTCAATATTCAAGGCCTTGGAAACAAGGCTAAACGGAGATGGATTAAGGAGTTATGTCAGAAGCATAGAATTAATTTTGCCTCTATTCAAGAAACTAAAGCGGAGAGTATTAGTTTACTCACCATTAAGGATTTGTGGGGAAATCAGATGTTTGACCATGTTGTAGGATCTTCAGTCGGTTGTTCAGGAGGTATCTTATGTATGTGGAATCCTAACATGTTCGTTAAAGAGCAAGTTTCTACTTGTGATTATTTTGTTGCTTTGATGGGCACTTGGGCTCCAACCTCTTCTAAGCTTCTTATTATATCCGTTTATGCTCCTCAAGAGTTGAATGAAAGGCGTGATTTATGGGATTATCTTCGTACGATTATTGATAGATGGGAAGGTGATACCGTGATTATGGGTGACTTTAACGAAGTTCGTTCGGAACATGAAAGGTTTGGTTCTACGTTTAATAGGCAAGGGGCTATTGCTTTTAACAATTTTATTTCTTCGGCATGTTTAATTGATCTTCCCCTAGAAGGTTATGCTTTTACATGGGCTCACAAGTCGGCTTCAAAGATGAGTAAATTAGACCGTTATCTTATTTCAGAAGGTGTTTTGGATTTATTTCCACATCTTTCAGCTCTATGTTTGGATCGACACCTTTCTGATCACCGTCCTATCCTTATGCGGGAAACAAATTATGATTATGGTCCTTCTCCATTTCGGTTTTTCCATTCTTGGTTTGCCATGGAGGGTTTCAATTCTTTTGTGGAAACTACCTGGAAGTCATTAAATATTGTTGAGCCAAACGGTTTAATTCGGTTGAAGAAAAAGTTGCAAGCTCTCAAGATTGCTATCAAGGCCTGGTCGAAAGAAGCTAACAAAAGGTCAAATGACAGGAAGATCAACATTCAACAAAATCTCTCAGAAGTTGATAAGCTTATTGATCAAGGAAAGAGTAATGATGAGATTCTTATCAAAAGAATCACGCTTCTTAATGATCTTCAGGAGCTTAATAATAGGAACGCCATGGAGATTTCTCAAAAAGCCAAAATCCGATGGTCCATTGAAGGTGATGAAAACTCCAAATATTTCCATGGTATTATGAATAAAAAGAGATCCCAACTCGCCATTCGTGGGACTCTTGCTAATGGGGAATGGATTTCGGAACCTCACAGAGTCAAAAATGAATTTTTTACTCATTTCAAGAAGCAATTTTCGCCTATCCAAGCTCCTAGTATCTGCTTTGACTTCACTTTTCCAACTCGCCTATCTTCAGATCAAGTTCAAGATTTGGAGCGTCCTGTTACTTATGAAGAGGTCAAAAGGGCTGTTTGGGATTGTGGCACCAACAAATCACCTGGGCCAGATGGATTTTCCTTTGAATTTTACCGTAAGTATTGGACAACAATTGATGATGATGTGTTTCAAGCTGTCAGAGATTTTTTTGTGAATGGGCACTTCCCTAGAGGATGCAACTCTTCTTTTATAGCCCTTATTCCCAAGATCCAAGATGCCAAATTTGTGAAAGACTTTCGTCCTATAAGTCTTATTGGGAGCGTTTACAAAATCATAGCAAAAATTTTGGCCAACAGATTATGTCTAGTTCTGCCTTATCTCATAAGTGATGTTCAATCGGCTTTTGTTGCTAATCGTCAAATTCTTGATGGGCCTTTCATTCTTAATGAGCTTCTATCTTGGTGTAAGTTTAAAAAGCTAAATGGGATGATTTTTAAGGTGGACTTTGAAAAGGCTTTTGATTCTGTGAAATGGGACTACTTAGATGAGACCCTAAAGGCTTTTGGTTTTGGCTTAAAATGGCGTAATTGGATCAGTAGTTGTCTTAATAACGCCATGGGATCGGTGCTCGTTAACGGTAGCCCTACTTTGGAGTTCCAGTTCCATAAAGGCTTAAAGCAAGGTGATCCCATCTCTCCTTTTTTATTTATTTTGATTATGGAAACTCTTCACCTCACGTTCAAGAGAGTCTTAAACGCCGGTTTATATAAAGGTATCTCTCTAAACGACTCTTTCACGATCTCTCATTTGTTTTATGCGGATGACGTAGTCTTTATTGGTGAGTGGAACAACAATAACATTCAAACTTTATTGAGTGTTTTGAGGTGTTTCTACTTAGCTTCAGGCCTTAAAATTAATCTTCACAAAAGCAAATTGATGGGGATTGGTGTTAGCTCAAATGTTGTTGCAGCTGCAGCTTCTTTGATTGGCTGCTCTATTTTAACTGCTCCCTTCAATTATCTTGGCGTGAAGGTTGGTAGCAACATGTCAAGAATTAACTCGTGGGACGATGTTATCTCTAAGGTTTCTTCGAGATTGTCCAAATGGAAGCTTAAACTCCTTTCTATAGGCGGTCGCCTTACCCTTTTAAAGTCGGTTCTTTACCTCGATTCCGCTTTATCATATGTCTATATTCAAGGTTCCAATTAGCGGTTAATCATTTAGAATCTATATCCGTCGAATTTTCTTTTATGGAGTTGATGGGTGTTTGATAGTGAAAGCTTGCTTGGATTTGGCTGGAGAATATGTTCTAACTCAAAAAAGAATGGTGATTTGGTGTCTCTAGTTTTTTGCACATAATCCCCTCGCATTTCAAGTGGTTTGGTATATTTCTAACTGATGGTTTCGTCTTTGTGGACTCGTTTTATTAAAGCCATCTTTGGTAACAAAGGAGCTTTTAGATACTCATAAGTTGATTCCTAGAAGATCTCCATGGCAAGACGTAATTCTTGCTATTTATTCGCTTCAAAGTAAAGGTATAAATCTTATGGATTTCATTCAAAAAAAGTCTAACGGTGAAAAACTTTCTTTTTGGGATATTCTTTGGTTAGGAGAGGTTGCTTTGAAGTTCTTTATAAAAGGTTATATGCTTTAGAGATGTGTAAATCTATTAGTGTGGCCGAGAAAATGAGTCATCCCTCTTTGTCTCATTCTTTTCGTAGGATGCCAAGAGGTGGTGTGGAGCAAAAAAATTATGGTTTACTTTGCTCGAAAGTTGTTGATCTCGTGCTCCCAAATATATCAGATAGATGGAGTAGGTCTATTCGAAGGCTCATAAGAGTTTTCGTTAAATCACTCACATCTTAATTGATAATACAATCTTGCCAAAAGCTGAAGTTCCAACTAGATGGCTTAGAGTCGTTCCCATCAAGGTAAATGTTCATGCTTGGAGGGTTTGCTTGGATAAATTACCTACTAGAGCTAATATTTCGCTTAGAGTAATGGATATTTCATCAATTGCTTGTCCCCTTTATAATTCGGCTGTGGAATCCACTTCCCATATTTTTTTCGCTTGTCCCTTGGCTCGCCAAGTTTGGAGAAATTTTTTGATTTGGTGGGAACTTGAAGATGTGGCTTTTAACTCCTATAACGAGTGGCTCATCTGGATTGTCAATATTCGTTTACATAAGCAATTGAAGGTGTTCCTTGAAGGTATTTGTTACGTGATGTGGTGGTTAATTTGGCGCTTCAGAAATCAATTGCTCTTGGGAATTATCTCAACCCAATGGCGGTGCTCTCTTATTCAGATGATGTATTTCAATTTTTCTTATACTTGGTGCACTAGTCGATCTAAGTGTAATGTTAATTGGGTCACTTGGTTACAAAACCCTAATTTTGTTATCTTGTAATCTTTTTTAGCTTCTTGCTAGTGTTTTAATAAAAATATGTTGTTAAAAAAAACATGTTGTTACATACACACCAGTGTCTTTAATTGCGTAAAAAGAGTGGTTTGCACTCCAAAAAACCAATTTTTATACAATTTCTATTATGAAAACTGGTTTTTTCAAGAAAACCTAATTCCATTTATTCCCTTCACACTATTTTTTTTGTCATAGAGATAGGGTTTTACATAACCGATCTTTTTTTTTGGGAGGGGGGGGTGTTTTTAGCCTTTTTTGTAGTAGTGAATCTTTAAATATGTAAAAACTAAAAATCTCTAATTAAACTTTGAGCTAATTGCATAAATCGTCTCTGTGGTTTGTCGGGTTTAACGAAATTGGTCCCTCGAAACTATTTTTAACGGATCATCTCCCTATGGTTCTGACCCGTATCGGGTTTGGTCCCTTGACCGATTTTTCCGTTAGTTTGACCGTTTGAAAGACTGAAATGACCAAACTACCCTCATAAGTGTTTCGTAAATAGTCCCTATGGTTTGTTAGATATTACGAATTTAGTCCATTCGTTAATTTTATTATTTTTTTTATTTATTAAATGTTTTTTTGAACGTTTCATTTATAAGTCTTTATACCTTTTTAACATTTTTTTAATGTTTTATTTATACTTGAACCGCTTTTTTAACGTTGTATTTATACTTGAACCGAAATTTTTTATACGTTTTTTAGTTTTTTAAACGTTTTATTTATAATTGAAACGATTTTATTTATACGTTTTTAACGCTTTTTGTACGTACATTTTTTAATACATTTTTTTACGTTTTTTTATACTTGAACCGATTTTATTTATACGTTTTTAATGCTTTTTGTATGTACATTTTTAGAATTTTTTTACGTTTTATTTATATTTAGACCAATTTTATTTATACATTTTTTAACGTTTTATTTATACTTGAACCAATTTTACTTATACGTTTTTTAGTGTTTTACTAAGTTTTTGCACGTCTAAAAACTGATAAAAACGGATGAAAGCGTATGAAAATGGACAAAACGTACAAAAACTTGGAAACATGTAAAAAAGCATACACAAACGTACAAAAACGGACGAAAAACGTATAAAAACCGACAAAAACGGATGAAAACGTACAAATAAGTTCAAAAACTCGGAAAACGTACAAAAATATACAAAAACGGACGAAAATGTATAAAAACGCTCAGAAATGGATAAAAATCGATAAAAACGGATGAAAATGTACGAAAACGTTCAAAAACGTACCAAACGTACAAAAATGTAAAAAATTCGGTAAATAAACTTATAAAAAGTTAAAAATAAGAAAGAAATAAAATAATAATTAAAAAACAAAAAACAAAAAAAATTAAAAAATTTAGAAAAAATTAACGAAGCAAACCACATGGACCATTTATGAAACACTTATAAGTAATCTATGTCTTTTCCACATCTTATCATGCAATTAACGGTTAACGTAAAGAAAGTTAGTGGTCAAGTCTAGCGCCCCAAACCCGATACGGGTCAGAACCACAAGGAGATGATCCGTTAAAAATAGTTTCTAGTGATCAATTTCGTTAAACCCGACAAACCACATGGACGATTCATGCCATTAACTCTTAAACTTTCCTCTTTATTTATTAGATAATCACAAAATTTATCAAGAATTTCTTTTTTGGACAAAAAAAACTAACTTTTTTTATTGGAAACATCTACGAAAACTTAATATGGTTATTAACCTTTATTTTATATAATATACGGATTGACGCTTAATTACATCATGTCCTGGCCAAAAAGTCGTCTTTTCATTTAGTCGTCTTTTCATTGTAAGAAAGAGAAAAAGTCAGAAGAAACAAAAGAACATGTAAACAAATTTAATAATCAACTATAATGTAGATCTAATAAACGTTGCCAACTAGCAATAAAATATTCCCATTAACTAGTTATTTCATGTGTTATCGAGCATCCATCATGACTTCATTGATGCCATGGGCGGCTCAATCTTCTCGAAGGCCTAAAGAGAAGTTTTAAGACGGAGCCTTATTATCAAAGTTATTTGCTGAAAAATCGTTTATATAAAATTTCCTTTTACAAGTTTTTATGTGAAATTTTTTATTAATTTCTCGAAATCAATATAGTATAATATTTCATTTTCAATTGATAAATCAGCCGATATATATAATGTTTTTGTTACACTTTCGATTGCTGATAACTTTTAATTAATTTAAGTGTTAAAATACTTCTTTCTGTTGAAGTAAATGTTGTCGAAATTGTTAACATTATTCTATACATCATATAAGTATTACGGAAAGAGTTTATAATTATAATCTGAATAAGTATATCAATTGATGTAGCATTTCTTACATGTATAATTTCTCTAAAAACTCTTAGTTTCAAAAATAAATCTATACCGTCAATACACAAACAATTTTTATAATATGGCTTAAATAGCTTTTAAGATCTAAACAACTACATTTTTAGCTTCTTATTATCTTGAGATATTAAATTTTCAATGCTAAATAGTAAACTAAAGATACATTCATACAATATAAATTGGTCAAATTTACTTTCTATTGATGATGAAATAGTTTGATGTGCAATGTATAAGAAGTAATCGGTTTTAAAAGTCTCTTCGTCGGTTTTTATAGTTTCATTGTCAACATCTTTCTACAAATAGCTCGTTTTTCTTTCAAATTTTCATTCCACGTTCGTTTTCTTTAGCAATTTCTTTAGCGGAAACTAAAGCATCCTTAAAAGCAACTTCTGATTGAAAAATAATACATGAGTAGATGAGATAAAACTACATAATGAAAGTATGTATGTGGTTGTGTAAAAATAAATGTCGATTGATCAATGTAAATGAAAAATGATTGTTATCACACGAATTAATTTAACATTTGCTTATTTTCATGAAAAATGGGTCATATTTATATACTTCATATATTTAGGCCTAAAATATTTACAACTCATAGGCTTAAAAAATGAAAAGTAGAAACATAAAAACCCAAAACTTTGATTGTTTAACATTTATCGGCTAATTGGCGCATTGAATAATCATATCTCTATAGATGGCGGCAAAAAAAATGTGATTGAAGTCAGTGGCGGAGCCAGGAAATCATAGTGTGGGGGGCAAAAAAATTATAACTTCACAAAAATCGTTAGAAAAAAAGGCAAAAAAATCTCATACTGCACAAAACCGGCTTATGTTGCGTAAAAGTTGCAAAAATGTACAAAAGATTCATTTTGTACCCCCCTTTTTACAACGCAACACAGTTTTTTATCAGTTTATGTTCCGTAATTTTTGACAGTTTCATACTTTTGACCTGTTAAACTTTATATTTTTCGTTCCGTTTTTTCCGTGTCACAGTTTTATAACATATACAAAATTATTAAAATACAAAAAAAATAAAATACAAAAAAAAACCGCAAAAAACCCGAGGGTACAAATTGTATTTTGGGGGGTACATATATCATAAGACTTTACACTATCACATAAACAAGACAATAATTCACATCATGTAATGCTATTCCCACTCAGGACGTTTGATAGATTGATATCTGATTTGATAGTAACTATAGTTTTACAATAAAATTTAACATTTTAATATTAGGTAGGACCAAAGAAAATTTAATATCACTGTATCAAACTTCATATCTCCTTATCAACTACTCGAATTTCGTTACATAACGTTTCTTTTTCTAATTTTTTTTACTTTCTTTATTAAATATTTTTGTATTATAAAACAAATGTGAAGTTATTGTCCAACTTATGATTTAATAAAATGTTACTAGTGTAATAATACATATTATTTATAAACTTTAAAGTATATGCCCATAAAAGTATTATTATCCAACTTGTTTTTTGTAATATATCTTTCAATCATTTAACATTGAAATGTGTTTTTAGATAACCAAATTATTAAACATACATTGAAATGATTGGAAATCTATCCATCCACATTGAAATGATAAACTTGATCACGTGATCTTTATATCAATAAGTATATATAAAGGTTACTATGTGCATTTGTTGGTAACCTAACTACATTATCAATTTCACCATATATATATATAAGCAAAGAAAGATTTCTTAATTAAAAGATGAGTTGGAATGAGCATTTTCAAGTTAATCTTGATGAAAACGAAATTTACAACGAGCACGATTACGTTTTTAACGAGGAATCAATATTCGAGATTGACACGGTATGTTCATGTACATTTTTGAATATTCATGTACGTTAGATGCATATTAATTTGATCAACTATATAAATGACGTAGATATAATTGTTAACGATATTTATATTCCAGGTGTTTAGTTCTCGTGAAGAGTTACTAGATTGGGTGCGGAAAACGGGATATTCTGTTGGTTACGTTGTTGTAATTAAAACATAAAAGTCTAATGAAAGTGTAACTTTACAGTGTGATCGTAGTGGTATATCTGTTAGTAAGAAAAAATCTACTAAAAACACTGGTAGTAAAAAATGCGGTTGTCCATTTGAATTGGTAGGAAAATATTTGCCGTCGTATAATGGGTGGATGCTAGTCGTGATTTGCGAAACACATAATCATGAACCTGCATTGTATTTGGAAGGTCATTCGTATGCTAGAAGGTTGTCTGAAAATGAATCTGTATTAGTAAACGACTTGACCCAAAAAA
>BQNB010057037.1:0-14557 GCA_026074375.1 Tanacetum coccineum
AAGATACTTCCTACTTTGATTCACCTACAAAGGATGTTGATAATGGTGAACCAAAAACTGCTGATGATGCTCAAAGCTAGGTTAAAGATAGTCCAAATAATGAGAATGCTGAACAAGAAAGGTTTATAGATGATAGCAGTACTAAAGATGTTAATGCTGCTGGGCAACAAGTTAATATTGCCAGTCCTGATGTTAATATTGATAGTCTTAAACTTAATGTTGTTGGCCTATCAGTTAATACTGCTAGTTCAAATGAACATGATAGCCCTGAAGACATGTTCACCATGGGAGTTAGTTCTATACTTGAAGCCACTCATATTGAGTCCTTCAGTGATGAAGATGAACCAGAAGTTGATTTGGGGAACATCACAAATTCCTATACAGTTCCAACCACTCCCAATACAAGAATTCATAAAGATCACCCAATTGATAATGTGATTGGTGATGTGAAGTCATTTGTTCAGACAATAAGAATGACAAAACCTACTTCTAAACAAGGGTTTCTCAATGATGTATATGAACAAAAAACACATGATACCCTGAATACTTATTTATATGCTTGTTTCCTATCACAGATTGAACCAACAAGCATTGCTAAAGCTCTATCTGATTCATCCTAGGTGGAAGCAATGCAGGAAGAACTTCTGCAATTCAAACTTCAATAGGTTTGGATACTGGTGGATCTGCCTAATGGAAAGAAGGCCATTGGAACAAAATGGGTCTTCAAAAATAAGAAAGATGAAAGGGGAATTGTGATTAGGAACAAACCAAGGTTAGTTGCACAGGGTCATAGACAATAAGAAAGTATTGATTATGAAGAAGTATTTGCTCCTGTGTCAAGAATTGAGGCAATAAGATTGTTTTTAGCCTATGCTTCTTTTATGGGTTTTTTGGTATATCAAATGGATGTAAAGAGTGCTTTCTTATATGGAACCATTAAGGAAGAAGTCTATGTTACTCAACCATCAGGATTTAAAGATCTTGACCATCCAGACAAAGTTTATAAGGTGGTTAAGGCGTGTAGGATCCCGTTATCACTTCACTTCATACAATCGTTCACGAAATCGGAACTAGAAATGAGAAAGAGAGGGTTGAGTTGTTTAGAGAGAGAAAGAGGAGAGAGAAATGAGAGAAAAGAGAAAAGATATTTTTAGATATTTTGAACAACTTTCAACTTACTTTTCCAAGTGGAAAAGTTCCTTATATACCCCGACACGTAAAAGTAACGCGCGGTATATTTAACTAGGACCCGGGCTTAGGTTTTGCTTGGGATTAAACCCGAAACATATACAATATTAGATTAACTATCGAGCCCGATTCCCGATATTATCAGTCAGATTAAATATGTAGCTGAATTTTTTGCAAGAAATTAAATTACACATATGTGAACCCTGCTCTCCCTTTCCTTGTGGGGGTTTTGGTGATTGTTGGGTGGGGGAGTGTGTTTGGTGCTTCTCCTCTAGTTGATTTGGAAAAGCCTTTAGGTCAAAGATGGAGACTTGAACACCGAGAAATTTTTGAAAATTCGAATGACGGATTTTAAAATAAAAAACCCTTTGACTTCTTTGGGTCTGACATTGACTTTATTGACTTTTGGGTCTTTTATTGTCCTCGTATAAACAATTAACCGCTTAAACACGGAAAAATTTTTCGAACATATTCAAATAATAAAGCATATTTATTATTATATTTCCCATTGTTGGGAGTTATTTTTAACTTGTAGTTTGGCTTTGAAAATGAAAAAGATTATAGAATAATTAATAGTTTGACTATCAAAAACTGAACGCACTAAATCATGTTTTCAACAACGAGGACTCTGAAAGCAATTGGATGTAAAACGACATTTACCTACTTCCTGACCCAACTTTAGTTTGACCGAGAACCCGAGAAACAGTCAGAAAAGTACCTGAAATTCCCCTCGCAAGATTTATAAAGCGAGAAAATAATTTAAATTATATTTTATTATCACTTTTTTTATTAAATAAAAATATTTAATAAATTAGTCATCATGTTATTCGAAAACGTTTGTTGATAAACTGGAATATACGGGTTAAGAAATTTATTTTTATTTTTACTTTCGGACCAGACATAACCGGGTTTTCCAAATGAATAACAAATATTTTTTTTGAACCATTTCTCGATTTGTGCGTATATTTATGAGATGCTATCAAATGAATACTCGTTTTGTTGGAAAAATTATTTGGAAAACAATGGCGCAAGTTTCGTGCGTTGAATCGACCGTTAACTAGTTTAACTAAACGAGTCCCGAACCGAAGTTATAAAAACTACATTAGATATTTACACAAGTAACCCTCAACTATTATTAACTTGTCATTTATTTTTAAAGTTTTATTATAAATAAAACTTTTATATCTTTTCATTTCATTTTTATAACAAATAAACACACACTCTCCCTCTCTTCTCTCCCATGTCCGACAGCCCCCCCTCCTCCGGCCACCACGTCGCCGCCGCCAAAAAACTTTTTCGGCGGACTTTTCCGGCCAACTCCAAAAATAATTCCACGTGACCCCGTCCAATCAGGTCCGCTATCTCACGTCAGCCGACACGCGCCACCCCATCACAGTCAGTCTCACCACCATGCGCGACGTCAATACCACCACCACTCGATCAACCCCACATCAACTGCCATCAATCATCAATCCCTCGTCTCACCCCACATCACCACGGCCCACCACCGCACCAAACCACAGGCACACACACCAATCCAAACCCAAATTGTTTCTGCAGATTGATATATTGTTGGACCATCAGGCCAGGGACGCAACATAAGGATAATTTTACATAATGGGTAATGGTGGGTGGATGAGGTTCATGCCATATGAAATAGATACCATCGGGGGTGTAGTGGGTGGGGGGGGGGGGGGGGGGGGGGGGGGGGTTGGGATTGGGTTGGGGGGGGGGATGGGTGGGGGGTGTAGGGGGAGGGGGGTTGGGTGTGGTTGTTTGGGTGGGTGGTGGGGTTTTTTGGGTGGGTGGTGTCGCGCAGTTTGATAAATTAAGGGGGGGGTTTAGGGTACTAAATTTTAATTCTATTTGTAATATTATTAATTAGCTAATTATAACTTAAGATGGTGTAGGGGGTACGGGTTTTACATATAAATAAAAATCGCACATTAAGGCGTGTTTTGAATAAAACCATACACTTCACACCCTATGGTTCTAGTTGCTAAATAGGGGGGCAGCATGGTGCGGTGGTAGGGCGTGGTGATGTGGCAGTGAACACACACGAAGAGGATGAATATGGACACATGTGGAGTTGATCGTAGGTGCGTGTATTGACATCGCGATGGTGGTGTGATGAACGAGGTATGGCTGGAACGGATCGACGTGCGGACAGAGTTGTGCGCCCCTACAACTAGAACCAAAGGGTGTGTTTGGTTTTTTTCAAAACACAACTTAAGGTGCGTTTGGTTTAACAGAAACGCACAAGAGGTGCGTTTGGTTGGCAGTTTCACAACAAAGGGGGTGTTTGATTGTTCTAAATCGCACACGGGCGCGTTTGTCTGATAAACAGCCACTTAGGGTGCGTTTGGTTGTTATTAAAAACACATCAGGGGGTGTTTGGTTAGGCAGTTAACCAAACAGGGGTGTTTGGTTTGCTGGATAACACCGTAAGGGTATGTTTGGGTGAGCAAATACCAAAGGGGGTGGTTTGGTTTAGCAAATCGATAAGCGGTGTGTTTGGGTTAACAACAAGGCTGTAAGGGTGCGTTTGGGACAGCAGAAATCGAATAAGGGAGCGTTTGGTTTAGCGAAACAACGAGGGTTCGTTTGGTTTATACACTTGACTAATAAATATAACACGAGACTTTATAAATTATAAATCGAAATTAACATGGTGGTTAATGGTTAAATAAATATGATAATTATTAATTTGTTTAGTATAAATATATATTTAAAACACGTTGATATTTTGCAATGCGCGGTTTGTTGAAAAGTGGAAAAGATAACATTAGATTTTATAAATATGGAAAACATTATATAACCGGAAAGATCATGACAAAATTTATATAATTTTCTATATTTACTTATGATTCGTTGAAACTGCTATTATTTTAGAAACCGATAAAGGGACTAAGTTATATTTTAAAGATATATTAAATTATAACTATACAATAACCTGACAACGAACGAAAACTATATTTTTACAAGTGAGACAACGATTTTTAGCTACGATCCGTCAATAAGACGAAAGATTAATTTATAAAATATTATTTTATAAATTCCTGACCAGAAGGTAAAATCATAATTTTTGTAAAAGCTTTACAAACATCGTTTGTTTAAACTATAACTTTAAGACGTGTGTCTACTTTTATGCAAGGACTTTTATTAATTAAATTGGTGTCAAAATATCTTGTTTCAATTATTTTCTCACGTTCCTTATATAATACCTTTATAATATTAATACTGTCAATTAATCTTTGGATTGTTTATCTTGTTATATAATTCGCGTATGAGTAATATAAGGGTTTATTTTCATATGTATATATACAGCATAGATATAAATACTTTGCGTTTCACTTTTTAATTTATTTATTTAACCAACCACCAAAACTATTACAACTTTAAAATCTAAATCTTTTATCAACGTGTCGCGTTGACGTAACCATTCATCGGGAAAATCCAAATTTCATATCCAGGCTAGTGGGACCTTACCGTTAAGTTAACTGCATCTTATCTCGTCACCGTTTCGTTTTTCCGTTGTGTTGTGCATATTAGATGCCTATCTGTCAATCGTTCTTCAACATCGAGGTGAGTTTATAGCCCCATGTTTTACTGGTTTTATAAATATTTTTGGGGTGAGAACATGCTTGTTTACACATGTATTTACAAATTGGTTTACATGCTCATTTACATAGCTCGTTATGGGATACATTACTTGACTTCATTTTTGGTCTCGAAATGCAATATTTACTTTTGAATAAGGATTACGGATAGCTAAGCGGATTTGAAACTGAGACAAAAACGTATGCCCAGGTTTTCTGGAGGGGACACCGGTAAAAAGTACATATTTTTACTTTAGGCGGCCCGGGTGTTCTTGGAGGGGACACCGTAACGTATATATATCTTTAAATCACTGCACGGGTGGTTCTTGGAGAGACACCTTTGATGGGGTTATTATAAAGTCTCCGTCACGGCTTTCATGAACTGTAATCACTTGGGTTGAGGCGAATGTTATGAAATAGAATCTATTCGGTGTGATCCCCTGTTTCGGGTGATTCACTAATCTCTGCAAACAACGTTATAGCATTTTGGTCTACTAGAATTCTATAAAGATGATCTATTCAGGAGTGACATCCCCGTTCGGTGAGTACTACCACTGGGTAAAACGAACATTATAACATGTCGGAGTAGATTAGTGTTGAGCCTACCGGGCCGACAATATACATATGAACTCTTATCTGTTATATTAGTGCATCAGTTTCATGAACTTAGAGTAATTGTAATCATTGTTTTATACTCACATGGATATTTACTGTGCCTTGAATAAAGTGGCAATACATACTTGAAACATTTTGGTGACATTAAATTGGTCATGCATTCTTTATAAATCTTTGGGATAAGATTGGTACTTTTGGTGACATTAAATTGGTCATGCATTCTTTATAAATCTTTGGGATAAGAATTGGGTAATTTTTGGTGACATTAAATGGATCCCGTGCATTCTTTATAAATCTTTGGGATTTTTACATGGTACTGTGATGACACAGTGGACAAATACATTCATTTGAAACTTACATTCATATTTAAACTAACCTATGAACTCACCAACTTTATGTTGACCGTTTTAAGCATGTTTTTCTCAGGTGATATAGATACTTGGCTTACTTGAAGTGCATTGGAGTCTTTACATTCAAGTTTTTTTCATGGTGATGCAATTATGGGACAAATGTTATATCAATTTCAAGGAAATCAACGAGATTATTTTTCAAACGACACATTTAGAGGTCGTTCTCTTGTATCTAGCGCTGTGTATTATGAAGTAACTCCCCCGGACATACTTCCGCTGCGACACGCATTTTTGGGGGTGTTACAGATTGGTATCAGAGCACTGGTTATAGAGAACTAGGTTGCATATTTTACCCTAGACTATAACCGTTTTCACAAATATTGCATCACATCAAACATTTTCAAAGTGCATACACGCTACTTGCTTATGTGCTTACATTACGTGCTGCCTTAAGTGCTTACACGACATACATATATATAATATATATATATGCTTGCATTCCTCTTGCGTATATCGTACATTTATTTATATAAGAGTTATTTATATAAGAGTTATTTATATAAGAGTTATTTATATAAATAACAGACATTTCTTAAGACATTGTGAGTTGCGCAATGGTCTCATCTATACCTCAGACATTGTAAGTTAAACAATGGTCTCTAAGAATATTATTTTCTTCATAGCTTTATACAATATCGTATTACACGAAGACCGTCATAAATTTTGTTTACATGGAATTATGTATCAATTTAAGGATTACAAGTCTTGTATGGGCGGGACTTGTAATACGAGGATTGATATGATAATTGCTATGTTAACAAAGCCCGTCACAGTTCTGTTTACATGGAATTATGTGTGGATTCAAGTATTACAAGTCTTGTATGGGCAGGACTTGTAATAGGAGGATTGATACGATAATTGCTATGTCGACTCGTTCACGATTTTGAACACTATGTGATTTCCCCCTATAGTTTTAACTCCTCCGTCTCCGAAGACGAGTTTGGAACACTCGTCCCATACTCATTAGAGCACATGCATCGTCATGTCAGACATCGCCTTGGAGGTTATGTGAGTACGCGTATTGCATCGGGAATTATTAAGTAGGATGATTTTATGATCTATTTTATTTTTGAAAGGATTGGGACGCCTCTTCATTTAAATAAATAAATTGTAAATCCCCGAATTATAAGTTTATCAATTCATTATTTACATAAATTGGGACGCTTCTTTATGTAAATAATGAATTATAAATGAGTGGGTTTAATAATATCCGATATGAGACGAGTAAGAACCTGAACTCAATCATCACGAAATTCTTTAAAAGTCCTAGAAACACAAGTGTCTGGACTACTCACAGAAATCCTTAAGGCCTCACTTAGCTACCTTATCTCATACTTAAGTTATTACTTTTGCCGTTGACAATCCTTGCGATAGCGAACTGTTTGTGGAACTAACAGACTTGTTACACACTTGAGCTAATGGAGTTGATTCATCTCGAAATAGCAAACTGGGTACAATATTCCATCACCGTCTGTTACGGTTATTGTCGTTATGGTTGCTGTTTTGGTCCCTGGAGTGGTCCCCGATTTGTACAAACTTTATCAACTACGTATGAAACCCACCTAAACAAGATAATCAATATGGCGATATAGTATTCAGTTGAATACTCATTCAGACATATAGTACACCAATTTAAGTCATGATACTATTAATACTTCCAAGTTAAGTGGAGTTTTTTTTTTACTTACATTCAGGAAAGCCAAACGTTGATGTGAATCATCGAACCTTACAGATAGTAAAACGAGACTTCCGTCCCTCGGACCATTTAGAAACTTATACAAAACATACTCCCACGCGACACACCTCTTCTTGAGGTTCTTCACTATAATAAGACTTTTTCCCTATAACCGGTTATACCAGGCCATAAGATCTGTAAGATAATTTTGAGATACCCATTATTGATGGATTAAATACCTGGACAAAACCTAGCCAAAATTTTGGTAGATTTGAGATGTAGAAAACACAGAATTTTGTTGAATGAAGTTATCAGCGCCTCGTTTATAACGAGTTTATTAAACTTTAAGTCTTTCCTTGGTCACACAATCGGATAACACAAATTTAATCTCGGGACGAGATTTACCTTTAAAGGGGTAGGTAACTGTAAAACATCCATAATTTCGAATTTATCGAATGACGAGTTTTGACCCTTTACTATTGGGTCTGACTTGACTTTTTGACTTTTGGTCTTTTATTGTCTCGTAAAAACAATTACCGCGTGACCGGTAAAATTTTCGGAACATATTTCAAATAATAAATCATATTTATTATTATATTTCCCAAGTGGAAGTTATTTTTAACTTATTTGGCTTGAAAACGAAAAAGATATATATTAATTAATAGTTGACGTATAAAAAACGAACCACTAAATCATGTTTTCACAACTCGGACTCTAAAGCAATTTGATGTAAAACGACATTCCTGACAACTTTTCAGTTTTGACCGAGACCCGAAAACAGTCAGAAAGTGACTGAAATTCCCTCGCAAGATTTTTAGAAACGAGAAAATATTTAAATTAATCTTTAATTAACCACTTTTTTTATTAAATTAAAAATATTTAATAAATTATCATCATGTATTGACTTCGAAACGTTGTTATTACGCGAATATACGGGTTAGAAATTTATTTTTATTTTTACTTTCGGACCAGACATAATCGGGTTTTCCAAATGAATAACAAATATTTTTTTTGAACCATTTCTCGATTTGTGCGTATATTTATGAGATGCTATCAAATGAATAGTCGTTTTTGTTGGAAAAATTATTTGGAAAACAATGGCGCAAGTTTCGTGCGTTGAATCGACCGTTAACTAGTTCAAACGAGTCCCGAACCGGAAGTTATAAAAACTACATTATATATTTACACAAGTAACCCTCAACTATTATTAACTTGTCATTTATTTTTAAAGTTTTATTATAAATAAAACTTTTATATCTTTTCATTTCATTTTTATAACAAATAAACACACACTCTCCCTCTCTTCTCTCCCATGTCCGGCAGCCCCCCTCCTCCGGCCACCACGCCGCCGCCGCCGGAAAACTTTTCCGGCGGACTTTTCCGGCCAACTCCAAAAATACTCCTCGTGACCCGATCTATCCGGTCCGCTATCTCACTCGCCGTCACGCGCCACCCCATCACCTCGTCATCACCACCATCGCGACGTCAACACCACCACCACGATCAACCCCACAACGCCATCATCATCATCCTCGTCTTCACCCCAACATCACCACGCCCACCACCGCACCATGCTGCCCCCTACAGCTAGCACCATAGGGTGCGTGTGATTTATTTAAGCACCAAAAGGGTGCGTTGGTTTTGGTATCACCACCATGGGGTGCGTTTGGTTGGCCGTGAGCCACCACCGAGGGTGCGTCGGGTTGGCATATTCACCCAACAAGAAGTCGTTTGGTCTTATCAGCCCAAGAGGGTTTGTTTATGTAGCTTTCGCCAACCACCCACAGCGGTTCGTTTTGTTTTTCTCTGTCACCAGTTAGGTGCGGTTTGGTGCGTTGTTGTTTAATAGGAAACACCACAAAAAGGGTGTTTGTTTTGGTAGTTCAGCAGCTAGGCTGCGTTGATTTTGCTCGGCACCACGAAGGGTGCGTATGGTTGTAGCAAGCCGCACCAAGGGTGCATTCGTTTGGTTTTGTTAAACAAGCACCAATGGTGCTTTGGTTTTACTAAGCACAAAAGGGTGCGTCCGGTTGTTCTTGGCCCAGCTAGGGGTGTCCGTTTGGTTTCATTTTCACGATTAGGGTGCGTTTGGCTGTTTACAACAGCCTAGGGTGCGTTTGGATAGGTGGCAAGCACTAGGGGTGCATGTTTGGCTTGTCACGCAACCGAAAGGGTGCGTTTTGGCTTTACAGCAGACTAGGGCATTTGGGTTTGTTAGAAAAAGATTAGGGTGCGTTTGGTTTATAAAGAAACTGATTAGGGGTGCTTTGGTTTTTTCAAAAACACAAACTTTTAAAAAAATGGTGCGTTTGGTTAACAGAAACGCACCAAGAGGTGCGTTTGGTTGCAGTTTCCACAACAGAATGGGTGTTGATTGTTCTAAATTGCACACGGCGCGTTTGGCTGCTATACAGCCACTAAGGGTGTGTTTTGGTTGTTATTAAAAACACATCAGGGGGTGTTTGGTTAGGCAGTTAACCAAACAGGGGTGTTTGGTTTGCTGGATAACACCGTAAGGGTGTGTTTGGGTGAGCAGATTAACCATAAGGGTGTGTTTGGTTTAGCAGAATCGACATAGCGGTGTGTTTGGGTTAACAACAAGGCTGTAAGGGTGCGTTTGGGACAGCAGAAATCGAATAAGGGAGCGTTTGGTTTAGCGAAACAACAGAAGGGTTCGTTAGGTTAATACACTTGACTAATAATAGTGGGGGGGTAACACGAGACTTTATAAATTATAAATCGGAATTAACATGGTGGTTAATGGTTAAATAAATATGATAATTATTAATTTGTTTAGTATAAATATATATTTAAAACACGTAGATATTTTGCAATGCGCGGTTTGTTGAAAAGTGGAAAAGATAACATTAGATTTTATAAATATGGAAAACATTATATAACCGGAAAGGTCATGACGAAATTTATATAATTTTCTATATTTACTTATGATTCGCTGAAACTGCTATTATTTTAGAAACCGATAAAGGGACTAAGTTATATTTTAAAGATATATTAAATTATAACTATACAATAACCTGACAACGAACGAAAACTATATTTTTTAAAGTGAGACAATGATTTTTAGCTACGATCCGTCAATAAGACGAAAGATTAATTTATAAAATATTATTTTGTAAATTCCTGACCAGAAGGTAAAATCATAATTTTTGTAAAAGCTTTACAAACATCGTTTGTTTAAACTATAACTTTAAGACGTGTGTCTACTTTTATGCAAGGACTTTTTATTAATTAAATTGGTGCCAAAATATCTTGTTTCAATTATTTTCTCACGTTTTTTTATATAATAATACATGTAAAGTATATAATATTCACATTAATCTTTGAGATTGGCTTATCTTTGACTATATAATCGCGTATGAGTTATATAATGGTTTATTTATTTCATAGGTAAATACCCAGAATATATACAATACTTTTCGTTCCACTTTTCAATTTAATTATTTAACCAACCACCAAACTATTACAACTTTAAATCTAAATCTTTTATCAACGTGTCGCGTTGACGTAACCATTCATCGGAAAACCCAAATTCATTATCCTAGGCTAGTGGGACTTAGCCGTTAAGTTAAGTTGCATCTTCTCGGTCAAGCCGTTTCGTCTTCCGTTGTGTTGTGCATATTAGATGCCTATCTGTCAATCGTTCTACAACATCGAGTTGAGTTTATAGCCCCATGTTTTATTGGTTTTACATATATTTTTGGGGTGAGAACATGCTTGTTTACAAATGCATTTACATGTTTGTTTACAAATTGTTTACATACTCCTTTTACATAGTCGTTTATGGGATACATTAATTGACTTCATTTTTTTGGTCACGAATGCATATTTTACTTTTGAAAAAGGATTACGGATTAGCTTAAGCGGATTGAACTGATGACAAAAACGGTACTGCTCGGGTGTTCTTGGAGGGGACACCGGTAACGGGAGTACATATTTTTACTTTACTGCCCGGGTGTTCTTGGAGGGGACACCGGTAACGGGAGTATATATTCTTTAAATCACTGCCCGGGTGTTCTTGGAGGGGACACCTGTGATGGGTATATATAAGTCTACGTCACAGCTTCATGAACTGTAAATCACTTGGAGGGTGAGCGCGAATGTTATGAAATAGATCTATTCGGGTATGATCCCCGTTCGGGTGATTAGCTATCACCGGGCAAACGAACGTTATAGCATGTTGTATACGAGAATGCTATTAAATAGATCTATTCGGGATTAACAATCCCCGTTCGGGTGATTAGCTATCACAGGGCAAACGAACGTTATAACATGTCGGATTACGATTGGTTAGGCCTACAGGGCCCACAATACTTACATATGAACTCTTACTGTTATATTAGTGCATCAATTTTTTCATGAACTTAGGTAATTAATCATTGTTTTATACTCACATGGATAGTTAGATGCCTGAATAATGTGCAATATATGACTTGAAACATTTGTGGTGCCATAAATTGTTATGCATTCTTTATAAATCTTTGGGATAAGATTGGTACTTTTGGTGACATTAAATTGGTCATGCATTATTTATAAATCTTTAAGATAAGATTGATACTTTTTGTGACATTAAATTGATCATGCATTCTTTATAAATCTTTGAGATTTTTACATGGTACTGTGATGACACAATGGGCAAATAGGAAAATAGATCAGACATTGTTTATCAAGAAGCAAAAAAGAGATATTTTGCTTGTACAGGTCTATGTTGATGACATTATCTTTGGCTCTATAAACAAGGAACTGTGTACTAGATTTGAGAAGCTTATGAAGGATAAGTTTCAGATGATTTCTATGGGAGAACTTACTTTCTTTCTAGGATTACAAGTACAGCAGAAGGAAGATGGAATATTTATCAGCCAATATAAATATGTAGATGAGATTTTGAAGAAATTCAACTACACTGATGTGAAGTCTGCTTCTACTCCAGTTGATTTGGAAAAGCCTTTAGTCAAAGATGGAGATGCTAATGATGTTGATGTGCATCTCTATAGATCTATGATTGGGTCCTTGATGTATCTTACAGCATCTAGACCAGATATTATGTTTGCAGTATGTGCATGTGCCAAATTCTAAGTTATTCCAAAGACATCACATCTCTTAGCTGTAAAGAGAATTTTTAGATATTTGAAAGGCAAACCAACTTTAGGCCTTTGGTATTCTAGATATTCTCTATTTGAACTAGTTGCTTATACTGATAGTGACTATGCTGGAGCCACTTAAGATAGGAAGTCAACAATTGGAGGTTGTCCATTTTTGGGAAACAAGTTGATATCTTAGAAATGCAAGAAGCAAACTGTGGTTGCCACCTCTAGAATTGAAGCTAAATATGTGGCTGCTGCTAGTTACTATAGACAAGTACTCTGGATTTAAAACTAATTGCTAGATTATGGGTATAATTTCATGAATACTGTGATTCACATTGATAATAACCGTACTATCTGCATTATTGAAAATCCTGTTCAACATTCTAAAATAAAACATATAGAGATTAGACATCATTTTATAAGAGATTGCAATGCTAACAAGTTAATTCAAATGGTTAAAATTGATACTGAGCATAATGTTGTAGATCTTCTTAAAAAAGGTTTTGATGCTGGCAGGTTTCAGTACTTGGTCTCAAGTATTAGAATGCTTAATCCTTAATGTTTAAATCTCTCTATATCTTTGTAATGTTTTATAAAGGATTAGTACTGTTAGTTGTATCCATTAGTACTGCTAAGTATAACTAGTACTGTCAGTTATACTTAATACTGTTTGTTAAAACTACTAGTCAAAATTAATACTGCTAAACAAGAAAATGTTTTGGATTGTGTTTTTCTTGGTTTTGGACTAACACTTACAGGATAAGTAAGCAGGATGATTAAATTTGATGATACCAATTGTGAAGTTTGCTATAAGAGATACTGCTGATTGCTGACCTCTGAAGTATTGTTTGAGGGGAGGTTCAACAGTTCTTTACTTTTATTCAGGGGTTATGCATAAATATGGATCCTCATGAATTCTCACATGTCTATCTAGCCGTTTCTAGTGTGCTTGTGATGAATAAAGGCATGTTGTTGTATAATTATTGAAGACATAGTTAAAACTGTTAAGGAATATATTAATACTTTTAAGTATAATTAGTACTGCTAGTTATACTTAAGACTGCTAGCTAAAACTGTTAGTCTTGATTAAAAGTGTTGGGCAAGTCAAAAAGAGGTCAGGACACTAAGGTACCTCTGGTGGTCCCCCAGAAAAGGGTTGGTGATGAGGTTGTCCATAAGGAGTTGAGTGATAGAATGGAAAGGGCTGCCACTACTGCTTCTAGCTTAGAAGCAGAATAGGAAAGTGGTAACATCAATAAGACCCAATCCATGGCAACACTTAATGGATCAAGTCCTTAAGGAATTGGTTCAAGCAGTGGTCCCAGGTACCAAGATACCATATTAGGGGGTGTAGATGCTCATACTAGGTTTAGGACTACATTTAAATAGTCCAATGATCCACCTCTCTCAAGAGGGTACACACTTAGAAATGAGGAAGACAGTATAAAACTATTGGAATTGATGGCAAATTGTACAAAACTGTGTGAAATGGTGAGGAAAAGAAAAGAGAGAAATTGTAAGCAGAAAAATAGAAAGAGAGATGTGTGCATTAAAAACAAAAAAAGTGATTTGGTGAGCCAAAAGAAATGAGAGATTCAGTGAGTTTTAAAAAAATAGAAAGAGAGCTTATGAGAAGAATTCATTGATGATATAAGTCTTTTTTGAAAAGAAATTAGAGTTAATCCTGGTAACTCAAACTTAATACTGTTAATACTAGTAATATAACTTAATGCTGCTAAGCATAAAGTTTCTACTACTTGTATACATTAATGCTGCTAAGCTTACATTGATGATGTTGAGTTACTACTGCCGAGTTACTTACTACTGTTAGGCATCATTTAGTGCTGCCAGTTCAAGTTAATGCTGCTGAGGGTAATTTTATAAATACTTCGATTCAGGGTTTCATTCGATTCCTTATTCGATTTCAATCATTCAAACACTCTCTAAACGTAAACCCTAACTCAA
>BQNB010057037.1:16217-18717 GCA_026074375.1 Tanacetum coccineum
GTCAAACACTTGCTAACATAGGTGGCGATGTCGGCTTTCATATTAGGCCACCAATATAGCTTCTTCATATCTTGGTACATCTTGTCAGAACCCGGATGTATAGAGTATTTTGATTTGTGGGACTCGTGTATGATTACAGTCCGTAAATTGCCATAACAGGGTAGCCAACTCCTGCCATTGAGGCATATAGTTCCATCTGCACGAGGTTCCAACTTTTCTGTCCTGATCGCCTCTGGATTTTTAGCTTTTTCAACCAACATTCCTCCAACATCTTCATTCTTGATGTTCTCTGGTTTTCGTGCTTCAGTCTTAGTCATAACCAAGGCTTGAACTCTTAACGGTGGTTCTCATTCTTTCCTGCTTAAAGCATCAGCAACGACATTGGCTTTTCCTGGGTGATAACGAATATCGCAATCATAATCACTAAGTAACTCTAACCATTGGCGTTGTCTCATGTTTAGTTCCTTCTGGTCAAGAATGTGTTGTAAGCTCTTGTGATCAGTGAACACTGTACACTTGGTTTCGTATAGATAGTGCCTCCAAATCTTGAGAGCGAACACTACTGCTCCAAGTTCCAAATCATGAGTCGTATAGTTCTTCTCATGAATTTTTAACTGGCGTAATGCATAAGAAATCACCTTTTCTCTTTGCATCAACACAGCGCCCAAACCCTTCTTTGAAGTGTCGCAGTATGCGATGAAATCTTTGCTTCCCTCCGGTAAGGCAAGGATTGGTGCACTGCACAATTTCTGCTTCAACAGTTGAAAAGCTGCTTCTTGTTTATCACTCCAAACAAACTTGACCTTCTTTTGAGTAAGCTTAGTCATTGGTTTGGCGATCTTTGAGAACCCTTCAATGAATCTTCGATAATACCCAGCAAGACCTAAAAATTGACGAATCTCCGTTGGTGACTTAGGAGATGTCCAATCTTTAATGGATTCAATCTTGGTTGGATCCACATGAATTCCTTCACTATCAATCACGTGACCGAGGAACTGTACCTTAGGAATCCAAAATTCACACTTGGAATTTTGACATACAACTCCTCTTTCTTAAGCAACTCTAAGATTAGCTTAAGGTGCTCTTCGTGTTCTTGCTTGTTCTTCGAATATATCAGAATATCGTCAATAAAGACAATCACAAATTTATCCAGATATGGTTTGCACACCCGATTCATAAGGTCCATGAATACGGCAGGTGCGTTTGTCAAACCAAACGGCATAACTTGAAATTCGTAATGGCCGTAACGAGTTCTGAAGGCAGTCTTCGGAATGTCTTCTTCTCGAACCCTCAGTTGGTGATAACCTGACCTTAGGTCGATCTTCGAGTAGACACTCGACCTCTTAAGCTGACAATAAATCATCCATTCTCTGATCAAATAAATCATCAATTCTGGGGAGTGGATAACGGTTCTTCACTGTCAGTTTGTTTAATTCCCGATAGTCAATGCACATCCGGAATGATCCATCCTTCTTCTTGACAAACAAGACCGGAGCTCCCCAGGGTGAGGAACTAGGTCTTATAAAGCCTTTGTCAGATAGTTCTTTTAGTTGCTCCGACAACTCTTTCATTTCAGAAGGTGCCAATCGATAAGGCGCCCGAGCTACGGGTGCAGCACCAGGTATCAAATCGATTTGAAATTCCACTTGTCGAGTCGGAGGAAGACCCGGCAAGTCCTCAGGAAAGACTTCAGGAAAATCTCGAACTATTGGTACATCCTCAAGTCGTTTCTTCTCCGACTTGTCTTCAACTTCATTTGTAGTGACATGTGCCAAAAAGACTAGACATCCTTTTAGCATGTATTCTTGTATTTTAGAGTACGAGATAATGTGCAGACGAGTCTCGTGTCCTTGGTTGCTTTCGTCACCGTGAACAATTAATGTTTCATTTCCCCAGGGGATACGAACGATCTTCTCGGCACACACAATGATTGCTTGGTACTTTGCCAACCAATCCATCCCAATTATAGCGTCAAAACTACCAAGTTCTACGGGCATTAAATTTATGTTGAATGGGTGGTTTAGGAGATTTAATGTGCAACCCCTAAGGATAGTGTTTAACCCAATTATCCTCTCGTCATCTAGTTCGACATCATAATAGCGATCTAATGTAGATGGCATGATATCCATTTGGTAACTAAATGCAGTAGACACAAAGCTCCTATCGGCACCAGTATCAAACAAAACAGAAGCATAGCGGTTGTTTAGAAGGAACGTACCCGTCATGACGTTAGAGTCTGGGTTAGTCCCCGCACATCCCACCGCATATACTTTTGCTGGAGTAGTGTCCTTCCCATCTTGATTACCACGGTTGCCTTTGTTGTTCTTCAGCCTTGGACATTCCTTCTTGAAGTGTCCCTAGACTCCGCACTCAAAACAAGTAGGCCTCTGACTCGATCCGGTGCCCTTCTGGTTGTTAGTGTTGTTGGCATTTCCCGCACTCATATAGTCACGGGCGATGTGGCCAAATTTGTTGCACTTGTAGCACTTTGGAGCACACG